>JACVRA010000089.1:0-231052 GCA_019828545.1 Paracamarosporium sp. OC-R06-R3 | reverse complement strand
AATCCGTGCATTGGGTGCACGGACACGTTAATGCCATGTTGGGCAAGCCTACTCGATTTTCTCCTCCACCGCTAAGTTCTCGTCTTGATCTGATATAGCGCGCAAGTTTCTGGAACATTCTTTCGGCGGGTTTACCCCTATCACATAGTGTAGCTATGCTAGATCGGTAGTCATCCGCAACTTCAACCAATTGAGTCTTTTTACGATCGATCCCCCAAAAAAGCTAGCCTTTGTCGGTGGTTTATTAGGCCGTTGGCGCCGTAAACGGCCCTATTATTCAGGGCAGGGTTATGGGGACCAGACGTAGGATGTTTTTTCGTAGGGACTGCCAGAGAATTTCTCAGCATTGCTTCGTTTCGAGACGCGATGAAGGGCCGAATATTGACATCGTGGGGCAACTGCTTTCAAGTTGAGTATAAGAAGGAGCAAGATTCTCCAACTTGGACAGCATCAACTGCAACCATCTCTCCGAAAATCTTCACTGCCTGCTGCTACATTCTGAAAATCTACTGGCTCAACTCTGAATATAAATATGTTAATTAAGAACGTTGTCATCATCGGGGTGAGTACCTTGAGTACCCCACATTTTGATATCCTCTATAATGTTAGTAGGCAGGTGGAAGACTCGGGCCTTCAGTCCTGGATGCCTTTCTGAAAAACTCATCTTTCAATGTGACAGTCCTCAGCCGTTAGTATTCCCTCAACAATGAAGCTTGATTTTAACATCTTATAGGCGAATCCTCTACTCAGACCTTCTCCGACAATGTTAAAGTCGTGCGCGCGAACTTCGACTCCTTTGACTCTCTTCGATCTGCATTTCAAGCTCAAGACGCCGTGGTCTCTCTTATCGCGTCTGAGGTGTTAGATGTACAGATTAAGGTTATTGACGCAGCTATTGCTGCAGGTGTCAAGCGCTTTATCCCTTCTGAGTTTGGCTCCAACACTACTGATCCACGTGCGCTGGAAGTGAACCCTCTTTTCAAAACCAAGGTGGATGTCCAAGACTATCTCAAGAGTAAGGAGAGTGAGATTAGCCAAACCACCATCATCACAGGTCCTTTCTTTGGTAAGCTACAAAGTGCCAAAGATAGCTGTGGTTTTCTAATATCTTTCTAGACTGGGGACTCAACGTCGGATTCCTCGGCATCAACCCTCATACCAAAACCGCTGCACTCATTGACCAAGGCATGGCTCTATTTTCAACTACCAATCTCCGCCAAATTGGCCTTGCTACAGTCAGGATTCTCGAGTACGCTGAGGAGACAAAGAACCAGGCTGTCTACGTCTCGTCCTTTGAGACATCGCAGAAAGAGCTTCTAGAGAAGGCTGAAAAGATCACAGGAGAGAAGTACAAGGTTGAGCATTTAGACTCAAAGGCTCTGCAAGAAGACGGTCTTAAAAAGATCCAGGCAGGTGATTTCTCTGGATTTTTCCCTCTAATTCAAGCAGTTGTCTCTGGTAAAGCAGGATTGGGCGACCACAGGCCTTTCGGCTTGTGGAACGAGAAGTTAGGGTTGCAAAAGGAAGACTTCGAGGAGTCTATCAAGGCTGGTCTGAGCGGGCAGCTGTACCGACAGTAGGTAAATAAGCATCAATATCAATGCGCAGGTCATTCTTGCTCACAGAAAGTGTTCAAGTGATTGGATTTTCTTCCCATTCATGAACGTTATCATTTTTCTTATTTTGCTTGGACTTTTACACTCATGCGTATTATGTTATTGCTCCTAGTCGCTAAACTGAACCCGTTTTGGGGTTCCTCAAACCGCGCAGGAACCGGCAAATTATAGCTCTGCGCCACGGGATGCAGGTTCGACCGACCTGTTCCACGTTTGCGAGATGATCGACGACTTTCAAGCCCAGGTATTGGAAGGAGCACTCAACGGACGAGTATGTGTCATGTAGGAACATGCCCTGGCTCGTCGATCGATCTTCTTCGCCGAACAGTAGGCGTACTGGAAATACGGTCAAGGCACTCGCTGTAAGGCTTGATAAGCACGACGAAGTGAGTTTCCATTGTCAAGAATTCTTACTGACAGCTGATTTGATATCATCTACACTAATATGGCAGCATCACTGGGAGATACTAATTCCCCACGTATCCTTACTGACAGCTTGCTTGGACAGAAAATCGTTCGGTATCAGCAACTATACGAGGTCTACTCTAGACTGGGACTGGTTATGGCCTATCATCAGGCCACAGCCATAGACAGTCTCTAACGCTGTCTATTACGCGTTTGGGATGCGAAGGGCGGTTTCGAGAGTCTTGACGATGGAAGATCGGGAAATCTTCTATGTTGGAGCTCATTGTGGTGTCGCGGGGCAGACATGAAGGGCCAAAGCCTAGAAGTCATCAGCATTCCCACTGATAGCTCCATCTCAGCCGTCTCTTCGTGTTTAATTGAAGGCTTGCATGGGTGATATCGACTATTTCAAGCCAGACTTTAGCAAATTTTAACCAGGCACCCGCAAGCCCGTCATAGGCTCCTGGAAAATCGGGTAGCAACGGAGTGGCAATGGTAACGAAAGTACACAAGTATGAGGTCAGCAGGAGGAAACCTACCTCATCACAAGATTGAAGTCAGGTTCTCCAGAGGATAGATCCTCGATGATGATGGCTTGGAGATAGCATTGGTTTGAAAACTATTCGCGTTAGAGCTACACATGATAATCATCTTTCATATTAGGTGTAACACGTGTAAGGATTATATTTTGATTCGAGGTCAAAGCATATCAAAGAAAACATGTTGTTTGTATCGCATTCTTAGTGTATAGAAGTGTTCGTCGGTGTGTATGAGGAAGCGTGACCAAGAATCGCGCCAACCGCATGTAAAGGCGGAGTCTTCACCAATAATTTCCGCGTCTATGGGTAATGGAGACCGAGTAAGGGACAAGTAAAGTATTTCATCAGCGTATAGCGATGCGCTACCTGCAGCCTAGCAGCCAGTGCGGTTCGGACATTGCCCGCTAAGCTCTAATGGGGCGTGCCCCGCAATAGCTTCCACGCTTTCAATTCAACACAGCCTCATACGCCAGCAAGTTTTCTACCTCGAACTCGCATATAGTCGCTCTCATCAACCTCATTGATTTTCACTTCCACCTCACAGTCATCAGCATGCCTTCCCTCATAGCTTAAGCAAGCATCGACCGTTCGTTGCATCAGTGCCTGCTTGTCCTCGGAACCTTGGAGTCTCCCCTTCGGAACATCGATTACGACGCGGATATAGCGGTATCTGCTCGCATCCTCAGGAGCCAGCAGGTGGCCCAGTCTAACGTTCATAATGGTAGTGATGATCTTGATAGCCCTGCGCTCAGCGGGTGGGTGACTGGCGAGCAGCGTCTCGTGCAGAAATTTGGTCGCGCGCCCCGCTTCTGATGTTTGATAGATGGTGTAGACGATCTGCATGTTTCGAGCACTGATTGTTCGCCGTTATCTGGAAGCTCACTTTGAAAAAGCCGATTGTTCAGCTTGCGCTAGAGGCTGTGAAGATTGAGGAGGTGCAGTTTACCGATCGCATTTTGTTTCGGGGTTGACTCTACGTGCTCCGCCTCGCTATGCCGAGATACTTGCCGCATATCCGGATGACTACCGGCTTCGCCCCGTACGCTTCGAGTAACGTCTTTCATGCATCCTGCTCTATCAATTGCGTTCTTCTGTGCCTGCTCAACAGCTTAAATCGCATTTTTTAGGGCTTGGATTTAGCGTAGTGTATTGGTTCGTTTCCGATGCAACGAAGATGATGGTAACATGGCATGGCATTGCCGTGGGTGTGGTGCGGTCTGATGCGATATGTTAACGTTGTACGATACCACTCAATTCATCTAAATCACGTGCTCTAGTGGTAGCGCGCGGTCCAAACAGACGTGCAACGCTTTTGGGGGAAGCGAGTAGGTACGACGCAGCGGTGCGCCTATATTCGTTAGCTAGGAGGGAGCCTAATGCGTTGAGATAAAAACAATTGTAGAGAAACCACTACAGTTGAAGTGAATTTATATAGAGAGTAGTAAGTGATGGAAAACCTGACTTCTTGTAGAAGAGTAGCTGCGAGGAAGACACGGCAATGATTTGTGTTGACGAGATGGTACTCAGTGGTTGATTGCCATGGATGGTAGTGTTCGCAGGACCAATGAAGCTCACGGATGCAAGCGTACATGGAGTTGAGCCGCCTCGTTTGATGTGTAACTCGTAGCTTAGTTCTACAGTAACTGCGATTATTGCTGTTCCCGTTGTCGTAGACAACACCGGCTCTGTATTGTTAGAGACGTATAAGCCCACATGTCTTGCACATTGGGTGCGCACCTGTACGGGCAACTCTATTCGCCCGTGTTGCAGTCAGGGCGGGGAAGTGATGTTGTACCGTGTAAGATCACGCAGTAGGTGATCAAAAAAATTGGTGAGAAGATTGTGTATCAACTAACTAGGTGTGCTATCTAGAAGCTGTAGAGTATGTACGTCTACCAGCGTAAACAGCGCTAGTCTCAGATAGGTTTAGCCTTCTCCCAGAGGGAAAGAGCTTCTTGAACCGTCACATACCACATTGCCATCCCAGACTCGGACATCCCTGCGAGAAATCCTTACTTTCACCCTCTGCACCCTTAGATAGAACTCGGAGAGCCATATGAAAGTGAGGTTGAGGAACCCAGATTTGCACCAGCACGCACTACATATTCTATTTTGATTGGAAACTCCTTTGAATACTGAGATGTTTCGCTCGCAAGGCTATCATTTATTTTTCCGGTGAACGAGTTTTCGAGATCAAGGACTCGTAGACACGCGTCGTTCATCAATTCGGTACCACTACAGTGGACCTACATGCATCGGCTTTCCGATACTTCCAATGAAAACAGTGAAGTGGGTGGGACTGCATGTCTATGGTTACCCACACGTTCGGATTCTTTGGCAAACGGATCGTATCCCAATCTTTGATAAGGAATGTGAGTCCTTTGCTGCTGCCTAATCACTTCTTATTTCACCCCTTCCATCTGTGTAGAATCAACGCCAAAAACACATGATACCTCCAGCGATAGCAATTGGAGCTTATTGGTAATTGCACCGACCCATTCGTAACATGAGTAACTGGGGCAAGAAATGGGGGAACGGGAGCTATCGTGTCACTTCACGTGGGGGAAGAGGTGGGCGATCAGGGAAAAAAACAGACAGCTATGGAGTATGTCGATATCATCTGCAAAGTGGTAGCTGCAAATTCGGGGCAACGTGCAAGTTTTCTCACGATATCGCACCAAAAAGAGAACAGAGACCAAAAGAAGAAGAAACGCCTACACAGCTTCAAGCGAGAGAGAACTATAACTATTGGAAAAGGCTTCTCAAGAACCCTTTAAGATCGGACGACATCAGAACGGGCCTTCAGCTGTGGCGTGGTGCTCTGGATATACTCGAAGGAGATGAAAGAGAATGGGAACAGATGCTTCCGAGAGACATGGACAACGACCAATACCTTGGCCCGCTGCATCTCAAGAATATGATGACCATGCGAACTCAACTCGCAGATTACAGCGGGTTTATTGAGTTAGCGCTAGCTTTTCTTCAAACCATCACCCATCCTGCAATCCTTGATTGTCTTTCCGTGGACACGTACGTAGGAAGCCTTTACAACTTCATCACCGGAGCGAATGGTACGCGTGCCATCCCATTCTTTCAGCATCTTTGCGAAACTATTGTCAAGGCGTATACGGATGCCATCACACCAAATCTTGCTACGAGAGCGGAGCAATTGGTAATCGCAATGACTTTAGCGCTTCGAGAGATACTCAGGAGAGAATCACGAGCCCGATTCAACGAGGATCTACCTTCTTTGATAGATGAGATCGCAAATGCAGTTCAGATGATCAGCGAGGGGCAGTCAGAAACCTATACGATCGTGTTCCGTCATGTTGGAGAAATGCGTGTGGTGGTAGATCGCGCAAAGGGACTGTTGGCACAAGAGGACGAATCACAAGATGTGTTACCGATTTCATCATCTTACCCCCGAAGCATCGAAACCCCTCATGATAGACATGACAACGACAAAGCAGATATTTCACAGATGGAGATATTCCCGACGCGCGAAGAGATCCTGACCGACGTACCTGAGTTCCTGCCGTTAATCGACAAGGATCAACCTCATTTTCTCATCGACCCAATACAACGTCACATTGACACCAGCTTCCGCCTCCTTCGATATGATACCTTCGGCGAACTCAAAGACGCTTTGGGGAATCTCATGCATGCTATAGAAGCAGACCCAACGTCTTTGAAAAATCCACGGCTCAGCTTTGGTGACTTCCGCGCGTACCACTACATCAATACATACATCAGTTACCTTTCATTTGACCAGCGACGGGGCCTAGAGGTTAATCTGTCCTTCCCACAGCTACAAAACCTCCGTGGCAAATCACCGGCGGAACGACGTAGATGGTGGGAAGACTGTAAGCGATTCAGTGAGGGCATACTCCTTTCATTCATCACCCTGAACGAAGGTATTGTTCAGCATATATTCTTCACGGTCACGCTGCGACAAACGGACAACAAAAAAGAGCGTAGCCTCACAAACGAGGAGCGTCAAGGTACCATCACCGCGAAACTGGCACGACATAGCCAGGAGGATGTCGAGGCACTTGTTCGTCTTAGTTACGAAAAGACTCGAGGGGTGTTGATCGAATTTCCTGGCGTGTTGCCAGCCACATTTATGCCAATCCTAGCGAATCTTCAAGAAATGAGTCGCTTGGCGCGACTACCCTTCAAACAGTGGATACTCCCTGATAAGATTGTTCCATCGCAAAGGGCCGTAAAGGCAGATATACCGCCACCATTATATGCTCGGGGTGATTTTTATTTCTCTTTGAAACCAATCTTAAGATCCAATGCAAATGATGGCGAAGATATCCGCTTCAATCCAAATTCAATCGACAATCGAGAGATCCTCCACGAGCTAGAAACACGAACGGAGCTGGATCCGGGCCAATGCCATGCATTAATTGCAGCGCTCTCTCAGGAATTTGCTTTCATTCAAGGCCCGCCTGGCACTGGAAAATCTTACCTTGGTACTCAGTTGATGCAAGTTCTAATGGAATGTAAGAAGAGGGCTCACCTTGGCCCGATTGTGGTGATGTAAGTGATTTGATCCGTTTTCCTATGCAGACAAGCTTACAGTGAGGAAGTTGTTACACAAATCATGCATTGGATCAATTTCTCGAACACCTGCATCGAACAGGCATTCGAAGGATCGTTCGCATGGGGGGCCAAAGTCAATCAACATTGCTCGAGGATCATAACCTCCGGAAGGTTGCTCAAGGAGAAACAAAAACTCGGTCTGAAAGCTATATATTGGCTACATCATATGAAGCTCTAGATGGAGAAAGCGGACGTATCCAGGGAAGTTTAGGGAGGGTCCACGGTGCCGTCCGCGCCGACTGGCTGCCAACTTCCAGTGAGACAGTACGTTACGCAGAGATACAATCGTGTGATCAACAGAGCGGTTATTGATGAACTTTCAAAGCGATTCCTAGTCAACGGACAGGCGGAACTAAGGGATATTGAACAAAGAGTGGGGTCTGTTGAGGAGGAGTTAGAAAGCACTCGGAACGAGATTTATGCCGCTAGTCAGACTATCGGTCTGACGATGGAAATGGCATTAGATGCACGCAACAGAATGGCAGCGGCCAAAAACATTCAGAATCGATACGGCGCAGCTCTCAAATTAGGGAGGGACATTGCATTGTTCCTAAGAAAAGTTGCTGATCGCCATCAGCCCGCAAAGAAGCTTCACGAAGCCACTATCCATGCGATCGCGGCAGATCGGTCAAAACCCCTGAGCGAGACATTCGAATTGCTAGAAATGCATGAAGAGGTTCCACGTGATCGCCGCGTCGTATTAGGTGGAAGACTTCTCCAGATAAGAACCGACTCCATGATGCTTGAAGACAAGTTCTGGATCACGCAAGCGGCTAAAAATTATGACGCCGACCCGAAATTCCCAGGTGGTCCGCCAGAGACACTGACCAGTCCATTCCTCAAATCATGCCGCGCCTTGATAGCTGACAGCACCGCCGCCAACATCCCCAAGCTTGCCGTCGAAGCCTCCCTTTACTTTGCCAATATATCTCGATTGTATCAATCCTCTGGCCTGATGGAGCAAAGCGACAGAGCCAAAGCGACCGAATATATAGCCGAAGCCAAGGCTTTCCTCGAGCTTGCGCTTGAGAGCTGCAAGCAACCTTTTCACAATGCGAATAACTTGAGCACTGCGGTCGAACATAGTATTAAACTATTGGGTCAATCGTGGTATGAGGATGTCACAACTGAGGAGCTAGCAATGATCAAGGCAGCGATGGTATCAGGGTCAAGGGGCATTGCAACTCATTCAGGGCATTGGTACAATTGCGTCAACGGGCATCCGGTAAGAGTTGAAGATTCTTATCCTGTTGGTTCATATGCTAATGTGTATGTAGTTTGCGATCGGTGAGTGTGGTATGCCGATGGAGCAAGCACGGTGTCCGGAATGTGGGGAGCCCATTGGGGGATTGGGTCACGTAGCCGTCGCTGGCGTGACTCGAGCTGAGAATATGGAAAGGTAAGAGTGAAAAGACTTGGAAATCAAGGAGAAAATACAATAGAGAGTTGCACAGGAGTATATGCGGGGTGAAAGGTTCCGGGGCAGTGGAAATAAGCACGAGAAAAACCTTCCTAGTTTGTTGTCTGGCTTTTCCCTTTTTCCGCTGAAACGTTTGATGATCGTTTGTTGGCTCACAAGAATATTGTAGGATGAAGTATGGATATTTATATTTATCTTTAAAGTATACGCCGGTTTCGGCACGCGTATGTCTAGTTGTCTTGGAAGAATCGACCAACGAGTAGTCTAGGCAAGGATGAAATCTTCGAAGGGTAATCCTGCTGCTCTTAGAATCTCCGGTTAATCTCTAAGCTTATGCGGCTGAACCTGGTATTCCTCTACTGAGATGCCAGCCCGTTTTTCTAGGATCTCTACCGGATTTGTCCATAGATTATCTGTCTCTGTATGACACAAGGCAAATGGATGGCCATCAATAAGACCATAGCATGAACCTGTCTGCCAGACAGCATGATATGGCCCAGTAAGCCTTTCACGATAAATTACCTCCCCATTCATCATGCCTGGAACTTGGCATACACCGACAGCCTGCCAAGTATTGCTCATCTGGGAAGGCCAACGTACAACAGGTAGCCGACTACCAAGTAGTATGCAAACACTGTCACCTGCCCGAGTTCCGGCAAGTGCGAGCCCAATATACCCGTTGCTTGTTTTGAATATCGAGCGCCCTACACCCCATATGATCAATCACATGTTGCACAGGTTCGCATCGACAGATAGCGATTGTTCAAGATCTTCATAACTCAGTTCTGTAGACCAGACGACCTGCAGATATCTCTTGCAGTCAGTCACAGACACTTGGTCTAAGCTTAGCGGCAGAAGGGACTCAGAGAAAGTACTGGAAAGAGTTTTGCAGCAGCGTTGAAGCAGGTTATCTTCGAAATCATGTACTACATTATTAAGATTACAGAAGTTTTAAAGCTATAAAATATAAGATTTTACTATCTAAAGACTTATTTTAGACTAGTTAATTAATATATACTTAACATATACTTTACTACTCTGGGAGACTTAAGAAACATCTGAATTCTTAAAATATAGTGCATATAGTGCATAGAATGCTAATTTAGTCTTTTTTAGTTCTGAGTAGGTTCGGGAAGTCTGTATTGAGATGCCTCTTTGGGCGTTGTCGTTGTGATGTGTTCAAGCCCTATGGTGTGCATCGAGTTGGTGTTGGCCCAGCGTGGGACCCTAGTGAGTCGGTACCACAGCAGAGCTGCGCACTGAATGCTGTACCTTTACTAAGCTGTTGAGATTATAGGAAACAACGACTGTTGACGAGCAGAACTCTGGGAGTCATTGCAAAAGTTTGGTTTGGTATGGTGTGCATCAACATACAGATACTACTCCACGCATTGAATCGAATGACAGCACAAAAGTACTTTTCCATGGACATGCAGGAATATCCCCGAACATGGTTGTAGTGGGCCGCTAGGAGAGTTAACCACGTATATTGTGTTGAGCTGGGCTGATATCTCCTGTTTGCTGTGCTCCAAATTGGATCCCTAGCGCCCCTGTTTCCTATTGAAAATTACTTTACCTGTGGGTCTTGTAAGCGCAGCAGGAGCTATCTCGATATGTGTGTATTCCCAATGTTAGTTGCAGGCCTGGCGTGTCAAAGCATGCGTCACGTGGAAAACTCTTTGACGAATTGCTGCCGTGAAGGAAAAGCATTCATTGGATTGCTACTACAACGCTACGAATAGAAGAAATCTAACTGTTCCACAGGATTCGAAGCTCCAAAACTCTCAACCTAATTCAAATTTAATTGGAATGACATGTTCATACCCTTTGACTACCAGGTGCGAATTATAGTCATGCTTGACCTACACTTGAGTCTCATCTTCAAGTACGCGTGGTCGTTCGACGTTCCGCATCTCCAATTCCTCCACGCGTTGTCCCCTGAGAGGCCGGACCGGTGCGGATGAATTCCAGAGCTGCTGCTCGTGTTCACCGCCAGGCATACCGTATGGTGCCGTGCCATCTGCTTTCCCCGTCGTAGAAGATCTCGTGTTTGGAGACGATTTGCAAACCGACAGTAACATAGAACGCAGCGCATGAAACCAGCTGGATACTCTAGGTTTGATTCTAATCCGGAAAAGAGGTGCGAGTGTGAGCAGACAACCAGCCAATATAAATACCGGGGGTTCAATTAGCGCCCATAAGATCTGGTTAATGAAGGGCGCCTGGAAGAAAGAATCTGGAGTTGGCACCACCTTGGTGAACTGTACAGCGTAGTAGAGACGGACAATAGATGCAATAATGCAGCTGAAATCTCAACGTTAACGATAAACTTGTTCGCGACACATACGCGAAACCAATACGTACAAGCTTCCCAAACTGAAAATGACTGATAGTAGCAGCTTTTTGTTCGTGCTCATCTGTAGGCTGTGTACTGCTACGATTGGCAGTGCAAGCGTGATCAGGTCGAGAAAAGCGTTTGCCGCACAAAATGTAAGTAGTATTGCAGAAACATTGATGCGGAAGGGCGCAAAAAGATCCCATTGTTTGGAGATGGTAACCCCTTTGGAGAACAGGGTGGCCTATGGTATTTGTTTGAGTAAGTCTGATTTCACAAGGTCCCCACGGGGCCGACATACCATGAAGATAGAGAGTTCAAATGCAACAACGATGCCGATGAGAACATTTGTGATTCTCTGGTACATCTCTAGGACTAGGATGCGTTTGTAGTAGAGAAGAATTGAGACCTTGATGACACCCATGCAAGCCACTTGAGATATTTCTAATCCAACGTTCATCTAAAGATAGTCAGAAGAACTCGATCGCATATATCAGACACTAACACTTACTTTGAGAGCGAAGAGGACTTGGTTCATGGAAGGATGAAAGGAGTTGTCACCCACCCCGGTAACTGCGGCTGCATAGTTTGTTCCTGCAGCGATGCCGGTTGAAATAGCCTCTTCTGTGTTAGCTGGAATTGAATATCGGCAGTACCTGGGCAAGCTTACCACCGCGGCCAAGACACACCAGTCATCAGGCCCGATTCCTATTTTCTGAACCTTAAGCCGACAATAGAATCGCAATGCTACGACAACGATTGCGATTACGCCCAAGATCGTCGTGACTGTGATGCAAACCTTTGCGGCTTGCGTGAGAGGTTGCAACATTGTCCAGTTATGATAAAAATATTATAGACAAAACGCCTGTAGTTTGATACTCTGCAATTCGATGGCTTCACCATTTGAATTTATGCTTCAAACGCCATTCGGTACCCTGGGGCTTTGCGTGGCCTCTCTGCTTTGACCATCACTTCGTCCTGCGAACGGAGTCCGAATGCTTATGATAATACAGCAATGCATCCTGCAGTCGATGGGCGTAGGTGTCAGGCAAGATGTACGTCCACCCATAGCTGCGAATCAGGTAATTAGAACTGCAAGCTAAGCTACGCCGATATATTATCGTACATACCGACTGTTCGTCCCTCTCAACCAATGAGATCATCGCCCTCATAGTACCAGTCCTGTACGGGAAAGCTGCGTTATGCATACGCAACATGAGCATGCGCACATGTGGCGTTTCGCCTGAGAAAGGGACCAAATCAACGCTAGCGACATCTCGATCGAAAGACAACGTTCTAGATGTAGCAATTGTACATCATCTCTCCCAAGCTTACATCGTAAACGCGCTGGTCTCCGTCGCTGAGAGAGTTTTAGGCTACCTGGCTAACAAGAATTGTATGACTAAATGTTGTGCGCGCTGGGGTGGTAGGCTATCTAAGGCGTTACAATACTATCCGATTGGGGAGAAACTGATAAATTAAATGGTGCTAGTATAACGCATCTGCTGCGCATCCCACAAAACCCCACCTTCCGTTTGCCTTGCCATTTGCACCTCGTTACTGCAATATTCCTTGAGCATCGTTACCTAATGCACTTGGCTGTTGGGCGTCAGCGTTAGACTAAACTATATGCAAGTCTACGGGATACTGCAACACTTGGCCGAATTGCAAGAGCTCCATTCGTCAACACAGATAAGCCTCCGTTCTTGTATTAGAAATGCAAACATAGAAGCGTGCAACTCACACTGTGCAAGATGACGGACGTTCAATTTCATCCAGTCTATCGGGCTGTTCCAGACAAGCTTTCGGGAGTGTTCGGTTTCAAACAGCACCTCGTGGAGGAGTGCATGTGGGCTCCTGAAGTACCCAAAAACAAGGCATCCTAAATTATTACCCGAAGGTTCTTGTGTAGCAGCACTCTAGTCGAAGTCTGTGTGCCCGCCGCCTTTGCGCTGCAGCTCATGCATCGCGGGTTGACATCAAAAAACTAGCTGTTGTCGATAACTCTCCTCAAAGAAGTCTCGTATACTCTGTTGCTCTCAAAATTGTCTTGAGGTCTTTGTCCCCCGGTTCCTCCTCTCAGCACCAACATACACGATGTCCACCTTGGAGAATGTACCTGCTGGTATACCACCTCCAGGCACAATCCCCATCTTGGACCTGAACTCAGATATCTGGCCTAGCGTTCTGGCTATATCAATAATTACTCTGATCATGTTATTACTCTCCATGTCCGTCCGCGTTTATACCACGGTATGGGTAACCAAGAACCCTGACTGGGAAGACTGTGCGCAATGTCCTTACTCCCCTAATTCGCACTGTCCTAACTTTGTACAGATCTTTCGATTTTCGCTGCGGTACGCATTGTTCCAGAAACAATAGGTCACTTTTGACACGGCCCACAGGCAAATTTAGTCGCGTGGACGGTGCTTTTTGACATCAGCTGTTACCTAGGCATCTCAAAACACCAGTGGAATGTGCGAGCATCTCGAATGCCACAGATCATGAATGTGAGTACCCCTGTCCTTTTGTTCTTTCTATTGCGAGCTGAGCCTACAACAGAATTTGAATATCGCGGACTTACTACTTGGGCCGATGCTTGGAACCGCCAAACTCTCGCTTACAATACAGATCACACGGTATTTCAATACCAAAACCCAGTCGCATCGGGCCTTCAAGTGGTGTGTCTACCCTATCACAGTTATGATAGTTGGATACTATCTCGCGGTCATTTTCGTAGCTGCGTTCCAGTGTACACCAAGGAGGGGAGTCTGGGATTCCACGACCAACGCACATTGTATAAATGTCCCGGGAGCGATATATGTAGAAGGGGGATTTGCGTTACTTACAGATCTGATGATGGTCGCGATATTTGGCTGGTTGATCGTGGCTGCCGGGGCGCGGCAGCTTGGTGGCAAAATGTTGATTGGGTCTATCACAGTTGCTGCATTGCTGTAAGTCTCCCCTGGTATAATTACATTCCTGAGTGTTCATAGACTGACTCGACTTGATGAACAGTGCTGTTGCGTGCGCAGCGGCTTCTTTATACTACCGCAATCTTTTTCTTGACCATGAAACGGACCTTCCATACCATATTGGCAAGCTTCAGCTATGGAGTTTGGTAGAATACACGGCTGTCATTGTCGCTGGCTGTATGCCCTCGATTGGAATACTCTTGAGTAGGCGAAAGGACAAACAAGATCAGAATCAAGAGCGACAAGATCAAAGGCAAATGGAGACTGCGAGGAACTACGGCATTCCGCCTGAGTGGGCTTAGAACTTTGCTCAGGGCATGTAATGGAATACTTCTAGATTGGTCAATGTAACTACTCCTCCGACTTCTGAGCCACCAAATGGGGGAACATTCCACCAGCGATAGTCTCGGTAGAATACTTGCTAGCATCAATCGCGTCCACAACCTGGTACACCCTTGCGAGGTCAGTGGTAGCATCAACTGGTCTGGCACCATTTGGATGTTCTCCACCTGCACCATCGCTATGGCGCAACAAACTCATCAGAGCAACCTTCATCGAGTTGAGCACCGTCTCAGAAAAGGACCTGTTCAATTCATCACCTGTGAGAGCTGGATTCCTGTAGATGCCGCCGGGCAAGAGGTTGAAATGCAGGATGTTAACCGAGGAAACGTTCTGTGAAGCGATAGTTTTATTTTTCGAGAATTTGAGCATTTCTTGGAGCATGAAACATGGAAGACTGCCAGGAGATGAGCTTAGTGAGCGGGCACCGCAGGCAGTTAACGTACTTTTCCACAAGACTGCGACGCTGTCTCTCGTGATTGATGAATGAAATTGCTTCGGAAAAGTAAGAAGTGGGTGGCACTTGTTGGAACAGCCTAGTGTCTGTTTCAAGCCACTGTAGATAGCCCCCAGGCCCTATCAAAGGGTCAGTGTCAAGATCAGAATTTTGAGATAAAGGAAGCCTACGCAAAAGGTGGACTGCATTCGCCACAACCCGTGAAAATTGTTCTTGGGTTACTGCAAACGCAAGACCGCGCATATTGACGAGGTCGAACCGCCCCACGTATTCGGTGGGGAACTCGGAAGCGCAGTCATGCTGTATCAACTTGATAGCGGGCATAAGGCTAGTGCGGAACCCGTGGGCGTTCACGTCGAATCCTATCAGGTTCAGATCCTCGTGTCTCCGCTCTACCAACAGGCTCTTTCGAACATCTTCTAGCCAGATGCCTGTGCCACAAGCAATATCAGCAATGAAGATGCAGGAACGGGAAAACGTGATGGATGAATGAATGAGACGGCCACCAAGGATTGCGTGTTGAATGACATCGTGTTGTGAATCCAAGCGCTGGTGCTCTTCGGGCTCTTCGTTCCGGTATGATAAGATATATGCGGGTGAATATACCTGGGAGGCCATTGCTCGAAGAAGCTCCTGCAAGTGCCCTTTGGCTCCAAAAGGCTACTCTGCAGTTGATATACCGGATGCCAAGAACATCGAAGGCACTATTGGCTGCAGGGCGATGCTTAGTGATGGTGTCTCGGTCTTATTACGGTGACCGTACTCACGTCTCGCTGAGATATGGATAGTCCGGACATGAAATCACACAAAGCTTGTCTAAGCAGATAGTGTCAATAAAGCAAGACTCGGTCACGTTGGACGAGTAAGAGTGCGAGCGGGCAGCAGTATCAGGGCGCGTAACTGCAATGAATATACGGATTTCACTCGCCGTGGCCCCAGAATACGAATTCAGCACTTGTCCACAACGATGGCCTATAAACAACGTCAAAAAAGGCTTGTTTCGTCAACTTGACCAAGAAGGATTCGATGAACACATTATCTATGTAGTTTGTCAAGGGACTACTGGCGAGAAGAACTACATAAGTTCACAGTCTGTCTCAACGCAATACTCTGTCACCCTCGAGGGTGGCAGAGCCTCGAGGTTCTCTCACCCTCAAGCCTCTCTCACCCCCACCCTCAAAGACTCTCCCAGGTCCGCGCAACCTCAATCAAGATAGCCGTTAACTTCTCCGGCTGCGAGATCTGAGCCGAGTGTGCGGCGTCAATGTCCTTGACTATCCATTGAACACCAGTGCCATCAATCATCATCTGCTGCACATGCAGAGGAAAGGTCTTATCCTTCGTAGTGCGTATGTATGCGATCCTTCCTTTGTAGGCATCACTATCCCAGTTCGCTCGGGGAACAGGCGAGTTGAAAGACGTCATTCCTTGGGCCATCGCCGCCGCGGCGACAACCTTGGCCAGATCTGCTGGTACATCGTCATAGAGCGGCGGAATACGGTCATCGCAGCGGAGAAGGTTCGCATCGGGCTGTGAGTTACCATCAGCTTAGAATGTACAAGGTTGAGAGTGGCACTTACGTCCGGTCGAATGTGCGGTGGGTAGTGCCCTCCAAACGCTCCTACAATATCCGTTCCATCGCCGCCCCTAGTTAGGAGTGTCGCAAGATGAATCTGGCCAAGGACTCCTGTCTGCTTGCCAGCTGCCGTACGCTCCGGCTTAGACAATCCTTGCACAGCGGCACTGCCAGGTATATCACTGTAAGAGTGGGTGAGAACTATCACATCGTGTCCCTCATAATCCAGGACGGGGATCAGCATTTTGTCTCGAATGTAACGAGTATCGTCCTGGACGGTCACCTCTTCAGCTGCCCCCGTTGAAGGCAAGAGCGCAGAGAAAGTTGGATAGCCACCGAGCTGAAGAAGATGGGCAAGGTAGCCGTAATGAGTAGGATTTTGAGACGCTCCAGGAATAATGACAATGAACGGTCGCCTTGAAGCCATTTTGCCAGTGGATTTGGTTTTCAGGGAAAGTGGGTTGTTGGTTTTCAGGGAAGGTAAGTTGCGTGTAATTCACCAAGATTTCTTGTTATGACATGATAGCGCGCTGCGGTCAATGCGTTGTGGTCAATGCGCTGTTGTGCACTCAGGCGGCGGGCGCAGTTGCCTATTACATGTGACACCGGTATGGGACTGGCGTCGCTCCTGCCGTATACAGAAACTCTCACAAACGCAATGGGTTCGACTTGGCATACGCTATTGGGAGGCTACATATCTCCGGTCACTACCTATCACTGTACGTATGCTTCGCCCTTCCGACTTACCGTAGCTGTTTGTAATTCAGCCTTCGGAGGTGACATGTCCCACGGAGGCAACATGTCCCACGGTCAAGGCAACATGTCGCACGAAGGCGAACATTCTGTCTCGATAGAGAATGCCCTCATAGCGCTCTGCTGCACAAATGATTCTTCACCTTGTAAGATGTTTCACGCTTATATCCAGGCTCCACCAAGGCTGAACGAAGATGGGTGGTCTAGCTTTGTGTTTGGAAAAGCTCCATTTACTCAATATAGGTCGTTCCAGGCCAAGACCTACGTGATATCGAGACAACATACGTAACATCGAGGTTCCCCAGATAGGCAAAGTACTCGGTGGATTGTGAGAAACAGGCAATACGAGACTGTGCATTTCCCTCTCATTCAGCGCCCATTGTTTCAAGCCCGAATGAGCGACGTATTGTACTGCGGCTCCAGTGGTTTAACTCTCGAACGACACAATACACACAGACATGGAGACATTGCACATTGAGTAATGAAAATATCATGGCATTTCTTGCATCTCATGTGACATTGTAAAGAGTGTAAGCTTCCGAGAACCTCCACAACACAGTTCGCTTTTCAGCCTCAGAGACCGCTATAGCCAACACAACATGGAGGAAATTGGGTGAACGGAGATCAACTCATAACCAAAGCCCCGTTACTGAACTCCAGCTGCGAAGGTTCCGGCCTTTGGATGCTTAGTGGTCACGTTTCTCGGCACCGTAGGTAACGAATCGGGTGTTGATAACGGCATTTCCGGTATTCGTAGTAGCGTTGACCTCCGCATCACGCTTTTCGACACCGTAGGTGACGAAACGCGTATTGATGATTGCCTTATCGGCGCTGACTAATATCGCAAGTTCATTAGTTTCTATGTTCACAGATGTGTCGGCAGGATCGCATATGAATGGACTTACGCGTTTTGACAACAGGAGCCGCAACGCTAACACCCACGAAAGCGGCCAGGAGAAAAGCTCTGAACTGCATGATGACGAATATAACGTTACAAGGCAAGAGTTCGGAGATGGTGGCTCTCGTGCTGGATTCTTGGAATGATTGTAAAAGACGCCTCTGCCTATTGCCATCTGAGAACCGAAGAAATCAACCTGTTAAATACATAGTGTGGGACCGTACCAGTGCACAGGAACTACAGATGTTCAGACGGCATTGAACGTATGAGGTTACAGTCCATGCACCTCTTCAGAAGCTGCTGTATACTGGGTCTGGTCACTTGCAGGTGGTGCAGGGGCCTCTTCCTCAGGCATGCAAGAGAGTGTGCCACATAATTACACCCGCGTTCAATTGCCGTAATCGCTACAGCTAAAGAAAGTGTATGCATCTTCTGATGGGTTTGCCTTGAACTACGTTGCTACTATCATAGCGTCCCTCATTCGTTTCCGATATTACAATGCCGATCTGTGCACATAATCTAGCCCACACTAGTAATGGTATGCCCGAATATCAACCATCGTCCTGAGGTTGCATGCGCAAACACTTTAACAAATCTATCCTTAGCGTGTTGATCTGTAACGTTGATCTCATGCTCTCTGGGTGATGACAAGTAAAGCGTAACTTTCCCACAATTGAACTGGTTCCACTGCAGAGTAGGGCCGACTGTGGGAGATTTGCATATGTGTGGCACCTTCTTACCCCGGTGAGGTGTACATTTTAAAGATAAGATGCGTCGGGTTTTACAAACGGGTCTATCTCCTGATTGGAGGGCCAAAGATGCGGTGAGCTTGCCTGCTCTTTGCAATCGATGCCGGAATCAAGGCAAAGCTACCCCGTCGTACTAGGTGAGAATCTCAAGGTCATAGACAGTCCCCCAGCTATTGTCAATTTTTTTTCATGTTGGAAACCACTCTTACCTTTGCTGCCGCATCATGCAGAATCACGAACGCCTTTCTGAAGGATATATACTCGAAGAGTACCAGGACGGTTTCTTTAGATCAAAAGCTTCAACAACGTCGAAGCACGTCAGGTCTTCATGGGCCGCTCAGGCGGTATTCTTCCTTGTATCCTCCCTACTGTTTTTTTCTGGTATTATTGCACGAAAGGATCCATCAACGAAATGTGTCGATAGCGACTTCTCGCCTCAGTGGTCTCCTGTGCTTGAGGCAGTGAAGAATACTGGGTACACCTGACGCTTCGACGGAAGTTTCGCAACTCCCAACGCCTACAAGGGAACACCAAGCCCAGAGATCGACAAATCATGGGATAGCATAACTCATGCGGACGGTAAGTCATCACTGGAACCTCCATTTTAAGTGCAGTGAAATGTTTCTGACAGAGGTAGGAGGTGTCATCAGTATAGATGAGGACACTTTGATTTCCATAAACGTGTCTCACGAATACTCCGTAAAACTGGCCCCTGAGATCGGCGGTGGCTACATGGCGTCCGTAGAGGTGATCCACCAGCTACATTGCCTGGATATGCTGCGACAAGTTTCGTACGAGAACTACTACAAAGACTGGGCGCCAGCTTGGAAGGACACACCTCAGATACTGCGCTGGCATATTGGTAAGTGCACTCCTGTGTGTCCATGGATAGTTTGCTTCTATGTCCAGACTAATTCGGCGCGCAGATCACTGCATCGACAATCTTCGACAGAAGGTACTACACCCAATGTCACTGCTTGGGTGGTGAAAAAATGGAATGAACTAACAAAGCGCAGCTTATGTGTGAAGCTGATACGGGAGTACTGACATACGTATGGGTGAAAGGACATCCAGCCCCATTCCCTGACTTCAGTGTGTACGTGATTCCGAAATGCCCTACCAAGCGGACCTGGGCTACCAGAACCATCCCGTCTCCGATAACACCACGGCTAATGAAAATATCTAGACAACACAAGTGCCGAAGCTTTGAGGCAGTCAAGAACTGGGTCAACGAGCATCAGGTCTTCACGAAGGACGAGTACGTGATCGAAAGACAATCAGGGGCCCGAGAACGTGAATCTCCACCATGAAATTGGTCCTTGTCTAGCTGGTGGTGGGTTCCTTGTCGTCTACTCCTACTTTAGTGCTACTCAGTCTCCCTAGATAGAGCAATTTACAGTTGAGGATGGCACTGTCTATTCAGATTTTCGGTTATCTCAATGTGGCCAGCGAAGGGTCTTGATACTTCGTCGTGTACGAGAACTCGAGACGTGTGGCCGGGCGTACCCCAGGCGTATGAAAGGGCCTCGTATTCAAGATCACTGTGCCGCATTGGATCAGGTTTGGATTTATGGGATAGCCGTCTCGCGGAATAAAAGGTGGATGTCATAATCGTGGGCACCAGGTCGTATTACCGTGACTCTGATTTCAGCTCCGGCATCTGAAAATGGTGTATATCTATATTCCATCGCCGTGACAGGTCCAAGAACATGGATGAAGATAACCTTATGTGTATATAGGTATGACGTTTAGGCAATAGCGTGCACAAAATTCAAGCCGATGCAAGCTGTATAGTTTAGAGCACTGCTGCTGCGCCACAATCGCTAACGTGGACACTATCCTCGTTCGGGTATCACCATGCACTCGACCCCTGCCTGTAGCGATATACGAGCACGTCTCGTCTCAACGTCAACTTTTCTACCATCGCGCTGTCTGGGGATATTCTTGTAACTTTTTTCCTGCCTACTATGATTTTGCTTATTGCCAATTCCGTCCTTCGGTTTGACCATATTCGCTCGCAGCCACTGTCTTATCCAGTGGCATATGCAGCAGCAAAGTCTACTCAAAGAGGTAATAAACCTCAGCTACAGAGCTGGGCCGGACTACACAGCTCAGCCTTGCAATTCTATCGTCGCCTCTTCACTAGTCGTACGCCATCTTTTGTACCCCTTATCCGAAGCTGAGCTGGCGTGTTACACTAGAAAATTTGTGCTGCAGCCTTGTCCGTTGCCTTCATCAGACCGGCCAGGCAGCAGATTCCCTATTATATATCCTCTGCCGATCTCAAATCCGATCTTTACTCAATTCTTCCTCCAGTACTGAGACCCAAGATAGCCATTGGCCTCGAGCACCCGCGGACGATCATGTATCAAGCGACTCAACCTTTCCTTCGGCCATGGCGTCCGGTACAGGAACCCAAAGTGGTCATCAAAAAATGCCTGCCGTTCAAGGAATTCGCGGATCATCTTACAGCACTTGGCTTTATTACAGTGTTACTCTGGTTGAATATTACCGAGAAATTTTGGCGACAATTTTCGGAGCCTTTGATACGAAATCAACTGAAAATGTTCCAACTTCTTGCGAAGATACACGAATTAATTATGCTGGCTTCCCTATCTTTCGTACTCCTCTATTATATGCGAAAACTTCTGCTAGGACGTCATGGCATCCCATTCGGCTTGCTTAGCGTTACGTACACATCGCCAAGTGCGTTGATCAGCAAAGCTTTCTGGAAAAGCCACCCTTACTGTTACCCCTTCGGACTTCTTATAGCAGTTTCTAGTTTCTTCTCCATTGTTTTAGGGCCTTCGTCTGCGATAACGATGATTCCCGCGCTTGGTTGGTTCGAAATGAAGGGTGCAGATTTGCAGGAGAACTCGAAAATCGCTTATATGGCCCCTAAGACGGAGCTATGGCCGGCCATGTTCAATGGAACACTTACAGGCATTGCCACGGCAGATGCAATGTGTTTAGGCGACCCGTTCCAAGTAAACATTGGCTGCCCATCATCGGGATTCGCTGACATCGCGGAATGGCTTATGAGTAGGTTAAATGCCGGGGTACAACAACCCCCGGTCTTTTACGAACGGCTAAGTACTGCGAAACGTGGAATATCGCTAGTAGCAATGCCCTGGGACAATTCTGAAAATTCAACACAGCCTACCAGCGTCACAACGACAACCGTCACCGAGTTGACTACAGCAACCCTCGGTTCGTTTTTCAACTACGCAAACAATTATAATATAGGGAAGATGGCAGAAACACTTTTCCCGCGATTTAAGACTGCTACAGAGACGCCAACTTATCAACCTGTAGTAAACGTTAATTGTCGGGTGGGACCCCTGGCGCAAGATAGACAACTGCGCAACGCCACTTTTCCTCCTACAAGGGGCCCCTGGGCGGATGATACTAACTACCAAGCCGATCCTTTCGTTTTGACTAGCGATAATGCAATCTGGGATACACTCCCAGATTCCATGCCCCGGTTTGCGTGGTTCAAGGACACGCGCAGCACCGCCTCGTCATCACTCCTCGCACTTTTCATAATGCCGAGTGATGGTCAACAACGATGGATAGTCCCTTGCTCCATTGATGCACGTTGGGCTGCGAGCGATGCGTATCATGTACCCTATAATGCATCAATAGTTTCCAGTAACCTCACCGACAACTTCGAATGGGTAACACGTGGAAATTGGGATCATCAGGAAGAAAACAGGTAAGTGCTGCACATCCCAATGTTCATCAGTACACTACGGCTGAATCTGCTTTCGCGGTTTTGCTGTGCGTTATTTATCTATGATCAATTCCTCACGGCATTTACACATGCATCGTTTCAAGGGAGTATGCTGACTTCGCTTCTCCTCAGACTCAGATACGCGCTCTCGGAAGCTCCGCTCGATCTTCAGTTAGAGTGGGCTGCTTACCTTGACCAAAACACCAACAGTTCAGTCCTTGGCCACGAAAATGCAACTACCGAATCGGCTTTAGTTGCCTTATTCGAAGTGCCAGCCATGCAAATCACTGGAGAGCCCGAAAACGTCACCATGATAGGTGATCAAACAAGTTACGCAAGCATTATAGCGTATGCACAGGAGCTATACGCTACTGAACTCGCAGTCGTTGTCGTGGACGGGATTGCTAGAACTGCCACCTATGACCGGTTTCCCTGGCTTGTAACCGAATCTGCGGATCACAACATAACCTACACTACTCTTTCCTCTTTCGTGTTTGTAAGAGCACAGTACGCAGGCAGTACTCCCTCCTACGTTGTCCGCATCTTATCAGAGCGTTATGGATACGGTTTCGCTTTTAGGGGTATCTTGTCCTGGTTTGCAGTTGTATGCCTGCTACTTTATTCACTGCTTATATTGGTCCATATGTGTGTCGTGCTGGTCATGTACGCTCGGCAACACTACTTCTATAGTGGTAATTGGGATGCTGTAGGAGGGCTTCTAGCATTGGCAATAAACTCAGCACCGAGTGCAAGCCTCTACGGTACCAGTGGTGGGGTTGATAATTCCGTCGCCTGGCAAGAGATGGTAACGGTGCGGGATACGGGCGAGCAGCATCTTGAACTTCAATTTGACGCTGATCAGCATGAAGATGAGGGGAAGATGGTGGGTGTGGGTAAGAAGTATGCATAGAGAGATTCGAGTCAACTAGTGTATGACTATAGATAGCGGTTTCTGGTAGACCTTTTAGAATACTATAATGTCGGTTGCGATTGATCGGATCATCAACCAGACCCCTCTTTCATGTCTTCGTCCTTGATCACGTGCGGTGGCCTGGCCATCTAACAAGGAAAGTAGATCGAGACAACAACATGGCTAAGGTTATTTTCATATACGGAGGATTGTACAGGTTAGTACTTAGAAGATAGCCCGAACATGTCGTACTCGACATCTTCAAGTTCAAATGCATGGCTAGACTTAGTCACGTGTTAGGCTAACCCGGCGTAGGCTAGCGTCAGTCGGCAAAAGACCAATCGTTATGACGTCGCATCCTCCAACGCGTTCACTCATGTCCGCAACAATAATACAGCCACGATGATACTGCGACCGGCGCGCTCAGCTTCCCGCTTATTGAAGTTACAAATCCCACGCGCACAGCTCCAACGAAACTTCCTTACAGGCTCCTCTACGCGGTCGAACCAAAATCGCATCTTCGATAATGTTCGCACACCGAACGACTTGCATACCCTCACAATGCTCTCGGCCGCCAATAACCGACCCCTTATAACACTATGGAGCGCAAGCTGGTGTAGCACATGCCAAGCTGTCAAGCCATTGGTCAAGGGGATGATCGAAGAAGAGCGCGTTGGAGAGGAAGAGGGAGGGTTGGGGTTCGCCGAGGTGGAATTGGACAGCACGTTGATAGGGGATCTAGGCGTTAAATATATGGTAAGGGAGAACAGGTCGTATTCCAGGCTGTGGACACATGCTGACCGGCTACGCGCAGATAACGTCGATGCCTACATTATTAGCGTTCAGCAGACAAGAAGCACAATTCGATACGCGAATTACGAAACCAGAGCAAATGAGAAATAAAGAGTACTTGAGAGAATGGTTGTTGAATGAGGCGAGAAGAGGAGGACGTGCTGGGGGTGGGGGAGGCAGTCTGCTTGGTGGTGTATTTGGAAGGCGATGAATGCTGGGAAGACCTATGTGAGCATTCGATGTGTAAATCTACTGTAAAATACATATGTAAGTCTTCTCGAACAGGAACGAGCGGGTTGCAATAGCAAATGTTTTTGCTGTATGCTTACCCGTTACTCTAGCTCTAGTAGTGTAATACTTTATGCATCATTATGTATCTTCAACATGCATTTTGGGGTTGTTTTCTTGGTCCTATTAACACACACACACAGCAGAGTTCTTCGAGAAGATTAAATGCGGCAACAACAGCAATGTTAGCGACAACCTGCAACAAGCGAAGGAGAATGGCAACGTTCGGGCTAGAGTGAAATTCACGAGCACGTAAGAGATGAAAGACAGGAGTGTAGTTGACGAGTGGCTTTTGTCGCTCCATGGCAACCACGCATCGACCGCCTTGTGACTGCTGAGAGTTTCGTAAGAACAGCCTTCCTTGTTCTGTACTCAATTCTCATACGTCTAAGGTCGGGATAAGGGAAGGCAGTAGGCGTTCCTAAGTGGACGAGCACGCAGATTGTAGCAGCAGCCGGAAATGCAAATCATGGAAATCGAACCGACAGCATGTTTACCATTCTCTCGATCGACGCACGATAGTCCAGCATTCCCCGCAACACCTAGACCCTGATGACATCAAGACCATCACCAAAGCCCACCGTCAAGGCTACTATGACTAGTCTCCCACGCCATCATCTTATCATCGAAAAACACCCGATCTAGTCGTCTAGTCCCAGCAGCGCATCAAAACTAAATTGATCAATCGCATCATCCATTTATCATGATTGGCCCTCAAACGCACGTCCTCACACTACGAATGGTACGCCTCTAGCGGCCGCATTTGTAGCTCAACGCCACAACCACATCCGCAAGCGTATCGAGTCTTGTTTTGGAAGCTTGGAAGTGGGCCCGTAGATGACGACGGCATGTGAAGGGGAATACAAAGAACGGATATAGCTTGCGCCAACACCACCGCGTCGCAGATGCACTCCCATTCAGCTGAGTAGTAACGCGTCATTTTGCTCGTCAAGATGTCGTCCCCATCGTCGACAGCGGCGTCTTCGACAAAGCAAGAAGGTAGTCATACCAATTCATCCTCTTCGATCTCCGCATTCGTCTCGACGCTCGTGCCCTGCGCTGCGCTCGCCGCCGTCTACGTCGGTGTCTTCCTCATCTTGCGCAGGAAACAGCGTCGCCTGTACGAGCCGCGAACATTCCACGACAAGCTATCTAACTAGTATGTCCATTTCACGCGCTTTCCCCTATTTCCAAGTAATCGAATATACTAACCATAACCCAGTGAAAAAATCCAACCATCCTCGAAACCAGGACTCTTCGGCTGGATCTCCGACTTCCGCGCGACGAAAGACGAGTTCATTCTCAACCACCAATCGCTGGATGCCTACCTCTACATACGCTTCTTCAAGATTCTGGTGTTCATGAGTTTTGTCGGCTGCCTGATTACATGGCCTGTTTTGTTCCCGGTAAACGCGACTGGCGGCGCTGGGCAGAAGGACCTGGACATCCTGTCGTTCAGCAATGTGGCGCATCCGGCGAGATTCTTTGCACACGCGTTCATCGCGTGGATATTCTTTGGTAGGACGCGAAGCTGCTCTTACCGAATGAATAACTAACAGCGAAACACAGGCTTCGTATTGTACCTCATCTGGCGCGAACTTTCGTACCTCATCAAGCTGCGTCAAGCATACCTCCTCTCCGCATGGAACGCATCCCGTATCTCCTCGCGCACCGTGCTCTTCACCAACGTGCCGGATGAATACCTCACGCACCGACGCCTGCACCGCATGTTCAGCGGCGTCTCGCAGATCTGGCTGGTATCCGACTTCTCCAAGTTGCAAGACAGCGTCGACGATATCAACAAAACCGCGCTGAAGCTCGAAAGCGGAGAAATGAAACTGATCCAGAAGGCCGTGAAGGCAGCCTTGAAAGAGAAGAAAGGAGGTGAGACGGATGCACAGACGAGACAGCCTAAGCCGACGTCTTGGAACGACTTTCTGCAATCTAAGGACAGGCCGACGCACCGGCTTAAACCACTTATTGGACGGAAGGTTGACACGATCGATTACGGGAAGGATCATTTGAGAGAGTTACTCCCTGAGGTGCAGGCTAGCCAGCGGTCTCACATCGCTGGAAAAGAAAAACTGATTAATGCGGTGTTCATTGAATTCGAGACCATGGCCGCTGCGCAGACGACAAGTGCGGTCACCATTCACGACAAGCCCGCTACATTCATTGCGCGTCAGACCGGTGTCCTCCCCGGCGAAATCATCTGGAAGAACCTGAAGATGAACGCTTGGGACCGGTCGCTTAGGCGCGCCCTCGCGACTGCTTTCATCTTCGCCATGATCCTCTTCTGGAGCTTCCCCGTCGCCGTGGTCGGTATCATCAGCAACGTGAACTACCTGACCGAGAACGTGCCGTTCCTCAGATGGATCAACGACATCCCGCAGGTCATTCTGGGAGTAGTAACCGGACTCCTACCCACCGTGCTCCTCGCCGTGCTCATGTCTCTAGTCCCAATCATCTGTCGCCGTAAGTCCCTTGTCCCTTACCTTAATTTCTGCAATAGAGCTAACAACGCTCCAGTCGTAGCCAAACTCGCCGGCGCAATAACCCTTTCCGAAGTCGAGCAGCAAACACAGACCTGGTACTTCGCCTTCCAAGTCGTCCAAGTCTTCCTCGTGACAACCTTCACTTCGGGCGCCACAGCCGTAGCCTCGCAGATAGTCTCGCAGCCAGCCCAAGCCGTCCCACTCCTAGCACAGAACCTGCCCAAGGCGAGTAACTTCTACATCTCGTACTTCGTGCTCTTCGGCGTTGCACAGGCAGCCAAGTACCTCGTCAACATCGGAGGCATCGTGGGCGTCTTCATCCTCAGCAAACTAGCCGGCACGCCGCGGAAAAAGTACGACAAGTGGATGGCGATGACGGCCCCGTCGTGGGGCTCAGAGTACCCGGCGTGGACGAATCTCGGCGTCATCGCCATTTCCTACGCAATCATCGCACCGCTAGTCCTAGGCTTCTCGACCGTCGGCATGGGCCTCATATACCTCGCATACAGATACAACATGCTGTAAGTGCGCTCCCACACCACCCCACACCACCCTCCCATCCCAAGCTCATCTAACTAACTCCCTCCTAACAGCTACGTCTACGCCACAGACATCGACACAAAAGGCGCATGCTACGCCCGCGCAATCCAACAACTCCTAGTAGGCGTCTACCTCGCAGAACTCTGCCTCCTCGGCCTCTTCGCCATAAACATCGGAAACAGCGCCGTAGCAGTCGGCCCCCTAATCCTCCAAATCATCCTCGTCATCGCAACAATCATCTTCCACATCGCCATGCGCCGCAAACTCGTGCCCCTCGTGGATAAACTCCCCATGAACTTGCTCGCAGAATCGGGACTGCGCCGCGGCGAAACAGCGCCCAGGAGCATGAGCGCCGGCGAGACGATAACCGAGCGGAGCGACATGCACCCCGGGTACGGCGACAAGGACGAGATTGTCACGAGCGAGCCTGACGCCGGGGGCCTCGTGTCTGGGGCTGCGGCGAACTTCTCCGATGTGTACAGGACGCGGGCGGAGAGGGAGGACATAGCGAGCGGGGCGGGGCGGGCGCAGAAGCGCTCGCTATTCCAGCGCGTTTTTCTCCCGCAGTCGCAGTCTGCGGGGGAGCTGTCTGCGTCGTTGGATGCGCGGTTTCGCGAGCCCGTGCAGCCGTATGAGGTGCAGGATGCGCGGAAGGCGTATCTGCATCCTGCTGTTGTTGCGGAGCCGCCCGTTGTGTGGCTGGCGAGGGACCGGTTGGGCGTTAGTGTGAAGGAGGTGAGTGATTTGAAGGAGAAGCTTGCGGAGCATGGGGTGAGGGTTACGGATGAGGGGGCGATTGTGAATGAGAAGGGGAAGGTGGAATGGGTTGAAGATAGTGCGCTTGAGGCGCCGCTGTGGGAGGGACGGGTTGTATACTGATTTGTGAAGTATGTATATACGTAATGTGTAATGATCCCATGAACTTCCAACGCGTGCTGTTAGATTGGCTGTTTATACGCACCGAGGTGTTCTCCGTTTCTGGAATCGAGCACAGCAAGTCAGACGACGGCAGCCTTGCGGTTAGCCTGAACAACTCAACTACCTCAGCGACCACAAGAAAATCCAGGAATGCTCTATCTAACCAAACGTATCCCCAAACATCACAACTCACTCCCACTCACGTCCTACTCCCCTCCTGAATATGCTGTCTCCCCTCCAAATACGCCTGCGCAGCACTCATCCCCGGAAGCAGCAACATAACCACACTCAACGTCTGTCCAAAGCCCCACTCATTCTCGCGCCCATCCTGCAGTCCACACCACTTACCGGGCTCCTCCGGGACCGAGAACTTCTGACACAGAACCAAGATAGCTGAAAGCACGGCTAGAACAAGCTGGATGATGAACGCAATGAGCGGGTTCAGGAAGAGGATGTAGAACACGTTCATACCGAATCTTGCCGGGACGGCTATCGAGCTGCTTCTTGCTTCGAGCTTGGGCTGGCTGCTTTGGCGGACGATGTGCCAACTATTTGATTTGCGGGAGCCCGCTTTGCGTTGTGGAGTCCACATGATGCACACGAGCGCTGTTGAGAAGCCTGCGATGATGAAGATCATGGGGACGAGGAAGGACAGCCGGTGGACGCGGGGTTGCTTTTCCGTCGTGCCTTCGGGGGTTGAAAGAACGATCTCTGGCATGCTGATTGCTGCGATCATGGACACGAGGAGTAAGCATGTGAAGGCGATGAAGAGCGCGAGACGACATTTCGCAATGAGGCGGTAGCGCCGGAAGTACTTTCTTAGGGTTATGAGCGCGGCGAGATGCGATGAGGAAGATAGAGCGCAGATATACAGCACGAGGACGAAGTGTGCGCCTTGGACTTGGAAAAGGTTTTGGAACACCTGAGGCAAATTTATCAGCACCAAAAGGGGTGGGTGGGGGGCGGGGGGCGGGGAGAGGGGGGAGGGGAGAGGGATGGGGAAAAGGGAGGTACGTCGTAACCAACCTTTATCCACCCGCTGAGCAGCACCGCATACCCAGTGATAAGCTGCTGATCTCCAAGGCCAATAATAAGCGGGTCCAGAAACGGGCGCCACGCATAATTCTTCTTCCACTCTGTGTCCAGAATACGATCGCGTAGGTACCGCACTGGCGCTCGGATGGTAAACAGACCCTTCGCGTCGAAGGCTTGGTCGAGGATCATGGCGAGGATCGACGCTGTCGTAGTCATGATGCTTGCGAGGACGAAGGATATTACTACCTGTGTACATCAGCGGATGCACTGGGGCTTGAGAAGAGGGGGAAATACACCGATGCTAGCGATGTCAGGGTCTGCGCGGGAGGTGCAATCGCCGCCGTAGGCTGCGGCGCTGTCGAATAGGACCCATGGTGCTGGCATGAATGGGCGGCGGGTGGCTGGAACTGTGGGAATGGAAACCGGAAAGAGGGGATTGACGATAGGAATATGCGGAGAATACGAGGGAAGAGAACATCGTATTGAGTGTCTCGATGCAAAGGAGAGGGGACAGGACGGGAGAGGGAAGAATGCGTTGCAGTAACTTGCTAGGCAATCGACTTCAAACTATAAGCACATGCTTGCACTGCAATAGACCGCTGCCAGTAAAGCGAAGGAAGGGGCCACCCGTGAAATCAAATGCAACTGGCCACGCGGCCACACACCGCAGAACTCAGACAGATGGATAAACTCTACTAAATTGATTCTATCAAAGGAAAAACAAGGGTATACTCTCACATTCTATTACAACCACCACCAGCACGACTTTACCTCCAAAGCACCCCCCTATCCCGACTTCGGCGCCACAGCCTCAGAGCTCGCCTGCTTGCTCTGCGGCTGCGTCATGCCCTCGAGCATCTGCTGCTCCATCATGCTCCAGTCACCAATCTGCTCGTCGAAGAACTGGTCGAGATCGAGGCCAATCATCTCCGCCTCCTCGGTGACGCGCAAGTGCATGAAGGGGATGAACTTGAGCGCATACAGCAGAATGCAGGTGACGACGAACGAGTACGATGAGATGGCGCAGATTTCGGCGAGCTGACGACCGACCTGGACGCCGACGCCATCGAGCCCGCCCTCGTAGATGGAGGCGCCGTCCAGTGCAGAGATCCACTTCTGCGCGAAGATGCCCGTGAAGAACGAGCCGCACATGCCGCCGATGCCGTGCAGCTTGAAGACGTCCATTCCCTCGTCGATGCGGAGCAGCTTGTCGATGTTCTTGGCCGAAGAGCAGATTGCGCCAGTCAGGAAACCGATGAGGGCGGCAATCCACGGGCTCACGAAACCGGCAGCGGGCGTGATACCGACGAGACCGGCGATGGCACCGGAGCAGGCACCGACGAGCGAGAAGCGGCCTCTGCTGCGGATGTAGTCGACGAGGATCCAGCCGAGAACACCGAAGGAAGCCGCGGTGTTAGTATTGAAGGCTGCCATCATAGAGCGGACTGAGGCGTTGAGTGCAGAGCCACCGTTGAAGCCAAACCAACCGAACCAGATGAAGACGGTTCCGATGAAGACCAGCGTGGTGTTGTGTGGTTTGCCGTGGATCTTCTCTCCCTTGTGGACGCGCTTGCCGAGGACAAAGGCATAGGCGAGAGCAGCCCTAGATGCAAGAATTAGTTATGGCAAGATTGATAGAATTAGGATCTACTCACCATCCACTTGCAATGTGGACAGGACCTCCACCAGCAAAGTCAAGAGAGGGGAGGTTGTACAGCCAGCCGTTGGCGTTCCATGTCCAGCACGCAATGGGGCAGTATACGATGGTCGCCCAGCAGAACGAGAAGATCAGGGAAGGCAGGATACGGCCGCGCTCGAAGCTACCACCAGTAACGAGGACCACGGTGCAGATGCAGAACAGCATCTGGTACAGGCAGAAGACGATCTCGGGGAGCAGAGCGGAGCCGGGAGAAGGAGCGGCGACTACGTCTTTCAAGCCGAAGTTGGCCAGGTCACCGATGAAGGAGTTCGCGGTGCGGGAGTACGCGAGCGAGTAGCCCCAGAACATCCATTGGAAGCAGACGCTGTGTTCAGTTATTAGCTTCGATACTAGTTACGAATACAAAATGGTGTTCACTTACACTCCTGCGACGGCGAACGACTGGAACAGAAGCGAAAGAGACGACTTGCGACGTGCAAGACCGCTGTACAAGAAACCGATACCAGGGATGATGAGCCAGACAAGGAAGGCGCAGACCATCAGGTACACGTAGTGGAATTCAAGGCCCGCATACTGAGCGTTGACGTCTTCATCGAGGGAGTTGCCCCCATTGGGCTTGGCCGGGTCGAACTCGGGCTGTTGTGATGGTTGGTTAGCATGGTTGCGTTTGCTGCCAGTATGGGGTATGTAGTAAGCTGACCCAAGGGGGGGCCAACAATCAAGCCAACATTCACTGTTAGATCGACTTGTATAAGAAGTACTTACAACGACGGGTGCACTCGACATATTGACTGTGTCCTTCCGAGTGGGTTCTGTTCTCAACCTCGTCTACCAAGGAGCTGCCGTCGCAGTCGGTACCTTCGCAGAAGACCTGAGGACGTTGGGCAGGGGGGCCGATCTCTCCTATATAGGTGGTCGAGGTGTCAATTTCCCAGGTCCGGGCACCAGGCACGGCGACCCTGGAGACCGCAGCCCCAGATACACCCCCATCCTCTCCCGCATCCTTTGACCGCGCCGCCCGAGAGCATGCTTCTTGGCAAAGATAAGGCCGCGCTGGTACGACCTTCCATTGTCGCGAGCTGTACACGGAGCGCCGAGGCTCGGCGGAAAACAATGCCGAATCAGGATGGCGGACCGCTGGGAGGCCGTGCAGGTACACGCAGGGCGAAGACGCAAGGCGTGCATGTACGGGACGTGTACAGGACATGGCTCGTAGACGCATGGCCGTGATAAGGGTGCGACTGGCGAGGTTAGGCTTGGCGCTAAGCGAGCGATAACGCCGTGCGCAAGCAGGCAATCCCATGTGTCAGACGCTGGCGGCTTGTCTATCAGTTGCCCTTACAGATCGAAACTCTCGTCTCCGGGAGCCATGATATGTCGCGCTGCCTGCCCGTGTGATTCGCCATGTGGGAGCCGCGTTTCCGGGCACCCGGGCACGACGGACGCCACACCCAGCGTCCGCCGCACGGGATCCCGACGTCGCTGCTCCAGACGACGATAACCAGATACCGGCCAGATTAGAAAACACCTTCATGACACAGTCCAAGGCTTTCCGCGTGTGTGTGTGCGTTTCACCTGGCAGCACTCGCTTGATGTCTGTCTCACACAAGACCTGTGACAGTCACCGACCGCCTGGAACGAGCTGAGGTATGCTGTACCACGACAGCCCAGACCTTGTGTGTTTCTTGCTATATATATTGCTTCCGTTGTGCTTTCAGGTTCCCAATACCATGGGACAAAGACACTTCGAAACGTGGCGGCCTGTGCATGGCTGTGCCATCTAATATCGGAGTGTCCATGAGGCGTGGACTATTGTCAATAGACCTGTTGTGTCAGCATCAGAGTCAGTTGTTGGCACTTGCCGTCGGCGCAGAAGAGATGGATAAGACGGCGGTGCTCGCATGAGCGTCTATAACCCTATCGCTTTCAATACTTTGATTGTGCAGATCAAGCGGATTTCTTGAGACACCAATAGTGGCTTAGTCGTGACGGGATCAACGTGTGCGGTCGGGAAATGGTAAAAGGTTGTGCTGTGGCGCTGGTAAGCAACCGGCACTTGCTACCTCGCACGTGGTTCGCTTTCCTTCATCGCTAGAGACCTCACTGTGGCGTTCGCTCTCCCTTCCCCGCTTCCTGACATGCCTCCACCGTCTCCTCACCCCACGGCCTCCGCATGTCGAACCCTCCACCAGCAATAACAGCAAGACAACATGCCCTACGCACCGTTAGCCCTCGCACAACCCTCCCGCGCACCCACTTACCTAGCAATTTGAATATTCACGTAGCACAGGTCCATGCAAGTAGTCATCATCGTCTCCCAATTTGCCTAGGGAACAAGTAACCGTCAGCCTTGAGTTCAACCCTGAACGCCAGCCTGCCCGTCTCCGTCCGCTCAACGCGCGTCCCGCAAAAGCTCACACGCAACAGCGTCTCATCAAATTCCTACACAGAAAGCCAACATTGTCAGCCTTGGCTTCGTGTCCTGATTCTACTGCACCCAGTACTCCAACCGCGCGTTGTGATACACAAACAGCATCTCCGTGTCTTCCGCCGCATAACTTACATCGCGTCCTTTAATCGATTTCCTCATTTGCGCATCCAGCTCAGCTAACAGCTCGAATATCACCTTCTCTTCAGGATGGTGTTGCTGGAGGTAGAGCCGGATGGCGCGCCCCTCGACCCTGGCCCGCCGTTCCAGCCACCAGCACACGCCCTCGCACCGCTTATACCATATCGCCAGCAGCAACAACGAAACCTTGTCGCGGCGCTTCAGGAGGTCGAGGCATTGGACCTTGGATTGACTGACGAAAGTCACGCGGTCGATTCCCGCGGGCTTCAGCGTCCTCGCAGTGCTAATTGGACCCAAGTCCGCGTCTGTTAGCCTTTGCAAATGCGTTAGCACGTGTGCCGCTGCGAAGTACGGGTTGTCTTCCGGCGTGCTGGACTCTGTGATTCCGCACAGCGATGCGAGACGGGGGTCCATGAATCCGGCGCCAGAGGGTGGGATGGGCACGTCCCAGGCTCGATAATCGGAAGCCATCGTTGAGAAGATGGATGAAGGACGCAATGGATTCGTCATGGCCCATACCGCTTTCTTGCCGTCGGTTAGACGGAACCACTCGAGGTCTGTATCCGCGGGAGGCGTGAGGGGCCATGAATGCTGGGTATCTGAGTCGATAGAGGCGCTGGCTAAGAGGCCTAGGAGCGCAGCCGTGGCCCAAATAGGGTCGTAGTCGTCGAAGGTGAGTTCGGAAGAGAGCTTCTCGTTGAAGAGTTGGATGGCACGTGTGGTGTGGTACGTTTCGGTTACGGTCTGCAGGGCGTCATCCGCCTAGAGTAGTAAACAGTCAGATTGCCAGTCCGAGCACCCAATGCAGCAAGGGCATGTCACCAACCATGTCGTAGTGTCGTTCGTGTGCTGCTGACACAGCCAATAGGGTATGCATCAGGTATGGATTCTGCAACCCTGGTTAGCAAGACGAACCAAATGCATCGCTACAGTTACAAAACAACACAGGATAGGTTTAGTCCAGTCCTACTCCAACATACATACCCTGAATGCCAAATACGGAATCTGATCTCGCCAGATCTTCTTCATCTCGCGACTAAACGGCCCAATAGCCCTCAGCCCGAATCTCCCCAACGCAGCAAAGCACTGATCATTCATGCGGAACTCATGTCTCCCATCCGAGCAGAAGGCCACCGGGCTCAAAGAAGGACGAATCACCGTTTCCACAGGCTCATGACCATGCAGATTGGGCCTGGGATCCGCCCCACGAGCACGCAGCCCTACGGCCGAGACATGCAGATCCGGGGTAGCACTGCTCACGTAATTACACACGACGCCGTAAGAGAAGCAATTTCGACACTGGGGCTTCGTCTCGTCGCACTGGGGCCGTCAGCATTTCCTGAATTGGGGTTCACACCATGTCACTCTCTATCCTCGATTGGTGCACCACGTACACCATGCTCGAATTGTAAAGTATGCTCGAACGAACGAACCACGACAATGGTAGTGCAAATGTGGACATACCTTCACCCTCCGTAGCTTGCAATTCCGGCACCCGTACAGCGACTTCCTGTATGGCCTGCGTTTCCTCGTCGGTGCGGTCGCGCTGCTAGACTCCATGTGTTCACACGCGATTGATTGGCAAGGTACCGTATGTAGAAAAAGGTCAGTTCGACAGACGAGAGTGTGAAGAGGACAACACGAGAGGTGGTTAGTTAGTCTGTGCAGATGCAGATGCACGGAAGAAGGGCAATAGCGATCAGAGGGTCGGGCTAAGCCGCGACTCGCGTTGCGCGCGATGCGATTGGTTGCGAGTCAGGGTGCGGCGAACGGATGGGGTTAGGGCGTCGCTCGGACGAATTTGGGTATGGTATGAGTGTGCGAGTTTGAGGTATAGTGGAGTTAACGGTCTACATTGTTATTTGATGAGATGATTGCAATAAGGGCATTTGTAAGTGCGAGTATGTGTTTTTCACGCTGTACGGGTCGATGATTGGAGGTTGTAGGTTCGAAAGGCGTATCATGAAGTCAGAATCGCAGCGTGGATTTGTAAGTATGACATTGTATTCCGCGCATCGCACGATTGAACGTTAGATGAGGCCATTTGGTGTAAGGTTAGCTAGAGAGTGTATTTGTAAGAGTGCAGAATGTTCCGCATATGATATGATTGAAGACTATAAATATGTACCTGCTCATCTTCCAAAGAGCACCAGCAGGCACATCTGAAACTTCCATCTTTTTTCTATCACGGCAACTTCGCAATGCATATCTTCGTAACAGGAGCGTCCGGTACCGTCGGCAAATACGTTCTCAAAGAACTCCTATCCGCCGGCCACACAGTTACCGGCTACGTCCGCTCTGATGAATCCGCAAAGATCGTCACAGCCCTCGGTGCTTCTGTCCACCGAGGCACTCTTTCGGACTTGGATGCTCTCAAGGCAGGTGCCAAAGATGCAGACGCTGTCATCCACCTCGCTTTCATCCATGACTTCTCGAACTTCGCCGCGAGCGTGGAAACGGACAAACTTGCCGTACAAGCTATGATAGATGCCCTGGCCGGGACCAACCGACCTTTCGTAACGGCGAGCGGCACGCTCTTACTGCCTCATGGGAGTTTGGGGAACGAGGAAACTCCATGGGGATCTTCGGGGACGCCATTCGATATAGGTGGAAAGGGCGATGACCTCACTATGCGTGGGGAGAGCGAGGACATAGTGAGACGTATTGGGATAGAAAAGGGTGTGCGAACAGCTGTTTTGCGTCTCGCGCCCGTGTGTCATGGAGAGGGCGACCACCACTTCGTGCCCTCTCTCATCTCTGTCGCACGCTCCAAGGGTGTTTCCGCATACATCGGTGACGGTTTAAACCGCTGGCCGGCAACGGAACTTTCTGATGCCGCGGTTGCGTTCAGGTTGGCAGTAGAAAAAGATGTACCAGCGGGGTCGATGCTACATGGCGTTGCGGAGGAAGGCGTTCCGGTGAAAGACATTGCCGCAGTGATTGGTGAAAAGCTAGGGGTGCCTGTGGTGTCGAAGTCAAAAGATGAGGCTGCGGAGCATTTTGGATGGGTCGCAATGATAGCAAGTGCTGATAACCCAGTATCAAGTGCTAAGACCCGGAAGCTACTGGGGTGGGAGCCGAAGCAATGGGGGCTCCTTGATGATATTAGGGGTGGATTCTACTTTGCCGGACAGTCCTAGCTTTGAATAGATTAGTTAATGCCAAGGCCAGCCAATGTCTCTGAAATCTTTCTGTAACACATGAGGCCATGGAGCGGTTGCAGAGGTACGGGTTTTCGAGCGGCCGAGAGGATGTTGACACAAAACAAGATACCATAGAGCAACCGGTGCTGATTCGAGCCAATTGTATGATGTCGACAGATGAGCCGGCAGTCACAGCTGTTTATACCATGACACGTCGAAGAGCTTCAGTGCCTCCAAGCATTTTCCTACCCGTGACAGCGTCTCTCCCTTTACCACTTTCCCACCGGCCCTCTCGACTCCCTTCTTCTCTCTCCCAACCCTCATCCTCCTCTTCCCCATTCTCGCTCTTGAAACCTGCTGCGCCTTCCATGAAAGCTACCTGGCGTTCATGGGAGCCTTCGACCCACTGATGTATGCATTTGTAGCAGTACACAAATCCAGTCGGGGATGCGGTAGGTGTTACGATAGAATCAGCGCAAATGGGACATAGATAGGAGTCGGCCGGGATCGGCACGGTGAAGATGGGTAAAAGCGAGGAAGAAGATATTGGAGGGTCGATGCGTTTGCTCTTCTCTGAAGAAGGCGACGAAGAGTGGTGCTTTTCATCTAACGAAGTTTGTTTGGCAGTCTCTCGTTTACTTGAGGGAGGGAGGCTAGGGAGTACTGGCGGCGGTAGTTCGATGTTCTCGGCGGCTTTTCGCGACAATTGTCGCGCGAAGTCTGAGGCATACCACCACTCGAGAAATTTCAGCGCGAATATACTTGTAGGCAGCAGTATCTTTAGCGAGGATAGCAAACGCGGCTTGATGCTGCGCGCTATGTTTCTGGGTGTGAACATGGAGCCACCTTCTCCAGGCCGTGCCGGCCCAACTTTGCTCGGCTGCGTCGCCAATGCGATGGCTTTGTGGTCCGCCTCGCCTAGTCTCCGTATTCGCGTCCCAATCAGCCACAGAAAAGGTGAGGAGTACTTTGTCCCGTCGAACAAGTATGCCATGTTGAAGACTAGGAGCGAGAAATAGTAGGCGGCGTTCACGCTTGGGTAGATGTTCCGCAGGAACCACTTGTAATAAAACAAGAATCGTTCTTTGATGGTCGCACCAGATCGGAGACCGTCTCTTTCACGATTGTACCCTGCGCCGAGGATGTTGGAGTGGGCGGCATGGATGTCGTAGCCCTCGTCTAGCTTGCCCTTCAACCACGGCAGACCCACGAGGACGGCCAGGTTCCGCCAGATGTCTCCTTCTCCTAGTTTCACGGCGTCTCGCACACTCTCGCTCGCTCCTAGCTGTGCGCGCGGGATCTCGCCTCCTTTGACCCGCAGCACTTTTGCGCGCTTGAGACTGTAAAAGTTCTCCGTGAACGAGCCACCATAGGTGCGCAGGAAGTGGCGCTCCACGAGGAGCATGACCAATGCGTAGACCTCATCGAAAGAGTTGAGCACGGGCAGCAGGTAGCGCGGATATCGATGCGTGGAGACGGCGAGGAGGTAGCGGAGCGAGGGCGGGAGCAGGGACGCGAGCTGCTGTTCAGAGAGGAGCTCGAAGAGGGAGGGCTTCAGGTCGTCTATGCCATGCTGGAGGTTGGGTAGGAACTCCATGACGATGGAGGACTGTGGCGGGCTGGAGGACACCGATGCATGTGTATCAAAAGCAGCCCGCGTGGTGGTCGTGAAGAAGGCGCGCTGGGCCGAGGCATCGGAACGGGAGTCGCGCTCGGTTGCACCTGCCGATCACGACTCAGACGTCACAAGCCCCAGGAACGCGTAGGCAGCTCCCAAGCTCAACATCAGCAGCGCGTCGAGTTATCACTCCATAACCAACCACGACTATGCTTTCTACGGATTCTGGGAGGTGTCAGGAGCTAGAGCATCCTGACATTGCCAACTTCTCCATCTCAGTGTGAGTCTGCATGACTGTTTACTCGAGTCCTAGCTAACCAGCTTCCCTTCGCAGCTTCATCCTAGTCGGCATCCTCGTCTCCTACCTCCCGCAACATGCAAAGATAATCATGCGACGCTCGTCGCGCGGCCTGAGTCCGCTGTTCGTGCTGCTAGGCACCGTGTCGGGCACAGCGAGCATAGCGAACATCTTGACGTTGCCCGAAAGCACCCGGGACATGGCATGCTGCAGTGAGATCGGACGCTTCCCGTGTGCAGCTGCGCTGTTGGGAATCGCACAGATCGGAGTGCAGTGGACGTGTTTCTTCTTCATGTGAGCACTACGGTGATCGCGTTTCTCGCAGCAGCTAACAGCCACCAGCATGCTCCTCTTCCTCATCTTCTTTCCACGCAACGCCGAAGATTCCGAATCGCAAGATGCCAACCTCCCAACCTGGAAAGAAGCCATAGTCGTCCTCGCCCTCTCTCTGGCTTTCTTCATATTCGCCTTCCTGGGCTCCGTCATCTTCGCCTACGCTGCGCCCTCGCATATTAGAGGTTGGGCTAATTTCCTGGGCCTACTGGCTACCTCGCTCGCTGCGATCCAATACATACCCCAGATCATAACTACGTGGAGGCTGCAGGAGACGGGCAGTTTGTCGGTGCCTATGATGCTCATCCAAACTCCAGGCAGCTTTGTCTTTGCGGCTAGTTTGGCCGTCAGATTGGGACCTGGAGGTTGGAGCGCGTGGGGCTTGTTCATATTCACAGGGTTACTGCAGGGTATCCTTTTGGGAATGAGCCTTTGGTTTATCTGGAGGGATAGACAGTCTGCCAAGCTTGCGACAGCTCCGGTTCCCAACGGGAACGCAGAGGACAACGAGCAGACGCCGCTTATCGGTAGTGGAGGGGGCGCTGGTAGATAGCTTGACAATCGAGTCGCGTATTGTGCTGCGTATCATTGCTCCGTCCGCTCGGGTGGCACCCCACACGGTTACACGACATGCTGGGGAACATGTGCTGGAATCTCGACCCAGTTGGGCCTCGTTGTCCTTTCGTTGCCCTTTTGTTCACCGTTCGCGTTCATCGTTCTGTCTGCAGCTCGTCCAACTTTTTCTCCATGGCCGCGTCCAGTCGCGTTCCTCGTCTTATCGTGCTCGCCACATCATTCGATGTCAATGTCATACCGCGTGTTCGTCCGCCTCTTTCTATTTTTGCTGGCACGAGTGACAACGTCTTCCAAAATTGCACAACAGGTCGGCTTAAGACTGAATAAGCTTCTCTAAACTGACTCGTAGATATGTTATCGTCCTCACCGCAGCGGGCCGCGGCATTCGCCTATTCAGTGATGGATGATCGCCCAGCAAATTTGCGCCTCAGCTGCAGCAGAAAATTGCCCCGTGTAGAAGGAAAAACAGTCAGCACACAAAGCCAAGAATGACGAAAATCGAGTCACCCATCCTGGAAGTTGACATGCACGCGCTGCGTCAAAGAAAAGGGCGGAAAGCTAAGCTCTTAAGCTCTAGGAACTGCGCATCCACTTGCCGCATCGAGCCCTGACCTGCACCGCGACGTCCTTGTTCACGCTACGTTCCCCACTTCCCGCGCCGCATAAATATCTTTTTCTACTTCCCTGCTCTACTGCTCCTCGAACCTCCAAGACCGCGACTAGACTTCTTGCTTTTTGCGATTGCTAGAGATTAGAGGTGGTGGGGTGTTGTCTCTGTGCCGTCTGAACCAGCCCCGCTGCTCACGCCCGCCCGCAATGGCGCCACAACATAATCTTGACAATGACAACGAGCATGCGCCCATATCAGATATCACGTCGCAGCTGGAACGGCTCTCTTCGGCGCCCCAGATAGCAGAGGAGGCAATTGCCCGCGACTATGAAGAGGACGATTCGCCATCCGAGGACGAGGCCGAGTCAGACACCGATGGCTCGTCCACCATCCGCCAATTCTCCATGATAAATTCCTACCGTCGGCCGAGCTACATGAATCCAGGAGCCCGCGGGACCGCCATATTCTCCTCCAGTGTGCCAAATTCAAGCCATTTGCATGAGCAGGGCCAAAGCTGGAAGAAACATAGCTATCTCAGCAAGAAAGAGCGGGAGAAGATGCGCGAGCAGGAACGGAGTTTACTCCGCGATAACGACTTACTCCCACCGAAGCATCCCAGGAGAGGCAGCGAAAGCGGCGCGTATGGGGCTCTAGCTCGGAAACTTAGTTTGCCTGGGCTGCGGATGACGAGGAGTGCTGCAGCCGAGGATCGCCATGAACACGAGGAACCAAATGAGAGAAATCCGCTTCTGGGAAACCCAGATTTGCCATATGCGGGGCTAGATACGCCCAGGACGATAGCACAGCGGTTCGACGAGGCGGTTGCGTCCGGGCGCTTGAAGACGACGTGGCAGCGGGAAACGAAGGTGCTGCTGAAGAGCTCTGCACCGCTCATTTTGACGTTCTTGCTACAGTACAGTTTACCGGTTGCGAGTGTTTTCACGGTTGGTCATATCGGGAAGATTGAACTTGGAGCTGTGAGTTTGGCTAGCAGTACGTCTCCGGTGATTCCATTTCTCCTCTAAAGTCCTACAAAATTTCAAAAATGCATGTTAACAAATACAGTGACTGCCAGTATCACCGGATACGCAGTATACCAAGGCCTCGCTACATCTCTCGACACGCTCTGCTCGCAAGCCTATGGCTCCGGGCGCCCCCACCTTGTAGGTCTCCAGTTACAGCGCATGGTCTATTTCCTCTGGCTCGTCACCATCCCCATCGTAACCATCTGGGCCTTCGGCCCCCAAATCCTTTCTCACATCGTGCCGGAGAAAGAAACCGCTCGCCTAGCCGGACTCTACCTGCGCATCCTGATCGCCGGTGCACCAGGGTACGCCGCGTTTGAGGGCGGAAAGCGCTACCTCCAAGCGCAAGGCCTGTTCTCTGCAAACATGTACATCCTGCTGATCTGTGCGCCGCTCAACGCCCTCATGAACTACATCTTTGTGTGGCGCCTCGAGTGGGGTTTCGTTGGGGCTCCCATCGCCGTCGCCATCACAGAGAACATCATGCCAGTCCTGCTCTTCTGCTACGTGCGCTTCGTCGACGGGTACCAGTGCTGGGGCGGGTTTGACCGACGCGCGCTCAAGAACTGGGGCCCCATGATCCGCCTCGCGATCCCGGGGCTCATCATGGTGCTTGCAGAGTTCCTCGCCTTCGAGATCCTGACGCTGTCGTCGAGCTGGCTGGGGCCCACGACGCTTGCCGCACAGTCGGTGCTCGGGTCGGTAACCGGCATCACGTTCCAGATTCCGTTTCCCATGAGCGTGGCGGCGTCGACGCGAATTGCGAATTTGATCGGTGCGACGCTGCACGAGCATGCGAAGATGGCGGCCAAGGTCGCGCTGTTTTTCTCGGTTCTGGTGGGCATTTTCAACTTTTTGTTCCTGTCGCTGCTGAGGGATTATATTCCGAAATTGTTCACGCCCGACGAAGAGGTCATCGACTTGGTGGCTTCGCTACTCCCTCTGTGCGCTGCGTTCCAGCTATTCGACAGCATGCAGGCGAATTCCAACGGTATCTTACGTGGAATAGGAAAGCAGGAGATTGGTGGATACATTGCGCTTTTCGCGTACTATGTCATCGGGGTGCCGATTAGTTTTGGGCTGGCGTTCGGTGCGGGATTAGGTCTCTGGGGTCTGTGGATTGTGAGTATTTTTTCGTTCCGTGCGGTTGTTGAGTGGGGCTAATATATACTGTAGGGACCGGCGATTGCTCTCGGCGTCGTTGCCGCCATCGAAGGGTTCTACATTTATAAGACGAGTTGGGAGAGTGCGGTTGCGGCTGCGGAGGCGAGGAACGCCATGGATGAGCGGAGGGTGTAATGCCAGACATCGGGATCCTATAGAAAAAAGTGGGGAATCTATACTAGATCTAGGACTAGAATCCCCAACGAACCACACTCGAATGGTATTCGAAAGACTTAATACCCACACTATCGGTCCCAACCACCCATCTCCCTCGCTTCCTCTTAGTATAATTACCTATTGATGATGATCCTCACCACCACCACTCTTCCCACCAACCCCAATGCAAACCCAGACATCAGATGACCCCAGGTATATAAACCCCCTCACTTTCCCTTCCCTTCGCTCCTCACACTTCCACAGCGACTGCGAGCTTCTAAAAGTGCTTTATATACCACCTATGTGCTCCGCTCGCACCTAAAATCAGTATGCGGCTTACTGATGGAGTCTCCGTCCTTGGACCAAAAACCGCAGGAGAAAAAAACATGGGAATGCTTGATTATATCCCTGCCTGGACTGGATTGGACTAGACTGGAAGTAGGATGAAGTCGGCTCATATGGGGTGCACTTCTTCTGGGATTGAAGAGAGTGGAAAATCACACCCATGGTGGGTGAGGTTCTGAGTCTAAAAACGGCTGTATACATGGAAAGATGGTGGGGTGGGCTTACTTCTGGGTGTGAAAAAGCTAGGTGCAAAGGGGAATTGGTGGACTTCCCTCCCGGATCTAAACCCAGTAACAAAAAGAAGTCATGTTGGACTTCTTTCCTCCGGGCCAAAGTCTCCACCTGGATTGATGTTGGAGTTCTTTCCTCTCGGACCAAAATCAATCGACACAGAGATATGTTGGACTGGCCTTCTTCTGGATTAAAAATCCAAGGCCAAAGCTTATATTGGACTCCCTTCCTCTGGCACCAAAATCGAACGCCATGAACGATTATGCTGGAGGGCCCTCTCGGAAGGATACATGTGAGACTGAGTTTTCTCCCGGGCCACAAACAGACCAATCATCTGCTCATGCTGGACTTCCCTCTTGGGACTAAAACATGCCTTCTAAACGCAAATGGTGTGAGACCCTTTTCAAAACGCACCCCATACAACGCATTTGTGTGTGTTCTGCCCGGACCAGAAACTCCAATGCATGGATTCATGGAGTCTTCCTGTCGGTACAGAGAATGTCTGAACATCAGATCATGCTGGACTACCCTCCCGGTTCGAACAAAGACTTGCATCTGGGGTTATGTTAGGCTGCCTTCCTCCCTGGACCAAAAGCGTAACTCACAGTGGCCATGTTGGACCATATTCCTGGGACTAAAAGCAATCCAGTACACAGTCATGGAGTGGGACTCCGCTAAAACTGAACCTGATAAAATGCATGTCTGTGTGTTCCGCCGGGCAATAAAGTCGCATTCAACACCGCTATGGAGTCTGGGCTTAGACTGAAAATCGACTCGACTTCAACTTATGCCGGACTGCCTTGCTGCCCGAACCTAAATCTATCTACACATTGATACATGTTGGACTGCACTCCTGGGACTAGAAACAGCTTATACAAAGCACACATGTGGGCCTGCACTGAATCTGAACCTGACACTATGCTTGTCTGTGTGTTCTGCTGGCAATGAAAGCCATTCGAATACGGCTGGATGGAGTCTCTGTGCTCGGACCAAAACGCCCCCAAAAATGAACGATATTGGACTGCCCTTCCTGGTTGGACCAAAAATTACCAGGACGTCGATTCATGTCGAGCTTCCCTATTAGGACTAAAAATATTTGGAAAGAACTGATGGTCTGGGAGTTTGCTAGAATTCCTGGTACTATGCCAGCATGTTTATATGCTATGTCGGCAGTAAAACGCTCTTGGTACATATTCTATCCCTTGAGCAAGCGTTTCCAAAGGTGACGCAGTCTGAATCCTCTTCCTCAGGTTTCAGAAACAATCTGCTACAGAAGTGCATTGGATTTCCCTCACGGACCTAAATCCGAGAGAAGCACAATCTATGGTGGGAAATCTGCAGAATTATTTCATGATCTAACTGTATGGCTGTGCGTTCCACCGGCAATAAATTCACTTCATTTGAAACCCATGGGGTCTCCTTGCCAGGACCATAGAATGCTTAGAGATCCCATTATGTTGGACTACCTTCCTTCCAAGTCCAGGAAACGTCTGCACTTCCAACTACGTTGGATTACCCTCCTTGGACTAAGAACAAATTTTAGATGAATTTATGGTATGGGACGCTGCTAAAAATGTCCGTGGTATGCATACACGGCTGTGCGGACCGGACTAAAACTACCATCGACGCACGCATGTCGCCTGACAAACTCCAGGGACAATGAATGATTTTGGACTACCATTCTCCTGGGATTGAAACAGCTGCCAATCCAGTATATGGTAGGCAATTCGCTAAAGCTGGAACCTAAACAATCTATTCGTCCGTATGTTCTGTTAGCATTAAAGGATTCTTACCTGCTATTCGTCAAGTCTATATGCTGGGACCAAAATCAACGCATATAACAAGATACGCTGGACTGCTCTTTGACCCGGACCAAAGACACATGCAATTAAAGGTATGTGGCAATCTGCTAAGACGGTACATCACACAACCTATTTGTCTGTGTATTCCGGCGGCAATAGAAGACGGTCCACTGCGATACGGGCTCCGTACTTGAACAAAAAATAGCAAAGTACAAGCCAATGCTAGACTATACTTCTCTTGGGACTTAAAAAATCTACCCAGCCTACAAATGGTGTAGACTCTGCTGAACTATTGGCTTCCAGAACATATGTTTGTGTGAACTGGATACAAAAATAGGCCTAAGAAATACTGAAATACCCTTCTTGCTAAGACGGGACGCTCGTAGGATATGACAAACTGGTTCGGGGGCCTGTTGAAACCCTGTTAGGCAACGAGCATGGCTGTGCGCACTGGACCAAATAACCTCTCTCAATGCATGTATGTGGATTCTGGGTTGGATTTGAATGAACCAGACAACGTTGAATGTGGGGCTGTCCTTCTTGCTGCGATTCAAATTCGCAGGAGATAGGGACATGGTGTGAACTCTACTACGAAACCGCTTTCAAGAGCTGCATGGCTGTGCGGTCCAGAACAGAACTCAGATAATTAAGAATGATGTTGCCTGTCTTTCCGAGACTCAAATCCGCCACTTGCAAGGTTGATGGTGCTGTTGGTGCGCTGACGACAGCGTTATACTGGTCTCTCTTTTCGTTCCTGGACCTAAAAATTCACAGACAACAAAGCCATGGTGTAGAAATTTGTTAAAAATAAACAGCTATGTACGTATGCGCGTGCGGACCGGATCATACCACACATTATTGAGAATAATGCTGTGTGGGGTGGATAAAATACGTATCATGGAAAGACAACGCTGTCTTTCTGGTCGGGACTCAAAAACTACCGCGACAATACCATGTCGCTGTTTCGACGACTCCTCTTATACTGGACTCTTTTTCCCTAGGCCTAAGATACCATTCAAGATCCTACATATGAGACTTCTACGAAACAGTCTGATGTAGACACTACTTTTATGCAACGCAGTCTAAAATAAGGACGTGGAACCGTGCATGGTGTTATCTTGTTGGGACTTCAAAATCACCTGCCGTTCATACATGCGGTTCTGAACCATCATGGCAACCACATGTCCCTGTTTTGAACTTAAAAGTCTTTACAAGAGACCCTCGTGCTAGCGTTCGGTCGGACACCAGAAATTTTTCAGATGTCAATATGATGTGCTTGTGTTTGTGCTTCAAGTGGAAGACCTACACTATTGATGCATTCAGTGCTTATGGGTGGGTGTGAAATGGAGATACAGTATATGACAGATGATGTGCTACCTTCGATCTCTACCGTATACGGTCAAGGCCGGTCAAACCGCATGGCAGACGGCGCTCCAGAGCGAGCGTCTACCGCATCAGTATGCAATGACTGGTTTAAGCGACTGTGTGATGTGCCACATGCTGCCTGTGAACACAAAGGAGAAGCCGTATTGAGTCAAGTGGAAGGATTTGACCGTAGCCCAAATGACGGCTTTGCCCTGGGAACCGACATGGGACAAGGGCATGAAGGAAAAGGCAGCATCCCTCAACAACAGCATCAACCACCCTGAGAACATAAGTTTTCTAGCGGAGAACCTAAACGCCGGTCTTGTGGGAGGAAGAACAGGTGCACCAAGGTATGGTGAAGGAGGTGGGGAAAAGCAATGAGCTTGAATTAGTAATTATTTGCGGTTTCTATTAGGAGTAAAGAAGGGCAAGTTGAGTGGTTTGTGAGAAGGAAGGTCTAAAGCGAATAAAGGGAGGGGACGGGGGAATGCGAGTTTCCTTCGGCAGGGCTTCAATACCTTCCCTGGTATAGACAATATACGTTATCGCTCACTCTAAACCCGTTTTTAGAAAGAAAACCTTAATAATTCGAGGAATTAGAATGGTTGTATAGGAATAATTAGGAGTAAATGGGTGTCGCGATGTGTATAATAGTTTCTGTTACTCTACGGCTCGTCACAAATATATCGGCACGGAAACGAAGTTCTTGCTTGTCAAAATTTATTTCAATTTAATGAGATTCAGCATCATGTGAAGTCTCAGATACGACTAAGGTAGGATGGCGAGAAACATGCTAAAGAACTTCCTCAAACAAATTAGAGGCAATGTCCTGCACACAAAGAACATGGAGATATTTGCATAAAACAAGAATTTCTGAACTTCACGATCACGTACGGTGAAGCTGCTGCTAGACGATTATCCTAGGAGGATTGAATAGCCCTTCAACGGATGGATACCAAGGTCAAACTTATTGAGCTTCACAGGACAATGGCTACAGAGTTGTTTCTTTTTGGAATACAAGGAAGGAAGTCCTAAGTATACAAGATTTGAGTCTAGACACGAATACCGCCATCGGAGGGGTGAATTTTGCTCATCGAGCGAACGAGACGAGAGGTTATTCGATACTTGCGGGGTTATAGCGGACGGATCTAGCTCTATTTCTTTGTGCTGAGGTATGAGAATTCTTGGCGAACGCATGTCGGCTTTCGGAAAATGGGTCAACGAAGAGTTTGATACCCTGTAGATATATCGAATGTTATTATTGGTGAGTGGAAACAACTCGAACAAATACCGTGAGCCATCGGTCTTATCAGTCAAATTTACAATAAGATTAAGCGGCATAGAAGCATACGATCGTCGTCGCCTTTCGGCAATAGTTCAATGGATTTCTCGTGCGGGAGGGCATATTATTATGCGGGGCTGCCGCGAAGTCGCCCTCGGTCTGATTCGGAGACGACACGGTCTCCCTTACGTAATCGCTCGCTCTCATGCTTCGTCCGAGATGCCGACTAGGTAATGTGTACGCATTGAAATTGCCTTTGTATTGCAGGATATCCAATACCAACTGTTGAATTTTCTTGAAGATATGCCTTCTGATTCCATACTTCTTCGAGGAGGCACAATCCTCTACCACGATGATGACGATCACGTGATTTCATTAGCTAACACAGATGTGCTCATCGTTGGGAATGTGATCGTGAACCTCGGACAAAATCTACGCGTACCGGACAAGGGCATTGTGCTAGACTGTCGCGACAAGATCATTTCGCCGGGATTCATCAATACGCATCATCACCTATGGCAAACTCAGCTTAAAGCACGTTTTGCTGATCATACGTTCATCGACTATATGCCAGCCGGTAAGATCCATAGCGAATCTTCAGGTTCTAGCATAGGGTCAATCCCACCTCTGACAGTGGATCTTCAGGTAATTTCCAGAGCCACGCATACTCTGCTGATGATGTATTTTGGGGTCAGTTGGGAGGCTGCTTAGAAGCCATTGATTCAGGGACAACGTTCGTTTTGGATCACATGCATGCGGGTAGGACTAGTGATCACGGTACGTTAACTTGAGAGGAAGTTTGTACGTTTAATACAATAAAGTAGTGTGTGCTAATTATATAAGCCTCCCAAGCTTTGACAGCGACAAAGGTATCTGGTCTACGAGCGAACTTTGCATACGCATTTCCCTGGTTCCGTTTCCAAACTTGGAATCAAGAGGAATGTATCCCCGAAAAAGATATCATGCCCGAGTGGGTTTTTGTACAACTTGAACAATGGCTCAAGGATTCATCGCTTGTAAACGGTCGGGTACAGATAGGTTTCGGCTTCGACTTCTACTTCCTTGAAGAAAACGTCTTGCAAACCATTTTTTCGCGGGTCCGCAAAGCTGGAGTTAAATTGATCACCAGTCATGTAATTGATAGTGCTGCAATTGGTGAGCATGCACTGTAACGACAAACAATATTAGCTAAACTAATTCTCGGGCTCAGGTATGTCGTCTCCAATCGCAAAAATGGAAAGAGCAGGCATTCTTGGTCCTGACATTGTGTTGTCACATTGCAACAGACTGAACGACGGTGATTTAAAGATACTGAAAGCCCATGGTATATACATATCCAGCACCCCGGAGACAGAAGCACATATGGGCCTCGGTTCTCCAATGGCCCTGGAGCCTGGCGTCAATGGTTCAATTGGTATTGATGCTCATGCCTGCGGCCCATCGAGCGTCCTTGGGCAAGCACGGTCGCTTCTTCTGCTTAGTCGGCAGCAGAAGAACCTAGAGTGTCTTGAACAAAACAAGTTCCCGAACACTCTTAGAGGATCCTCGGAACGAGTTTTCAATCTCGCTACTATCGAGGGTGCTCGTGCCGTTGGCATGGGTAACAATCTTGGCAGGATCGCAAAAGGCTATTTCGCAGATCTAGTGATTCTCAACACTAAATCGCCAAGCATGGTTTGTTCCTCTCAGTTCGATCCCCTGGTCGCAGTCATCAGACACAGTGATGTCCGAGACATAGAGACTGTCATCGTCGATGGGCAGATTCGAAAACAGAATGGTGAATTGCAACCAGTAAAATTTGAGGACGGGACATATATGTCGTATGATGAAATCAGGAAGCATATTATCAAGAGCCAGGAGGGTATCTCGGAGAGAGTGGATCAAGTAAATCTAGAGAAGGGACGTGAGCTCTTGCTGGGGCTATTGCACATCACTGAAGACAACTTCCAGAGGGCTGATTAAGGATAACGTAATTCTGTATAACTGAGCATGTTGCCTCATTACAATTTATGTCACGGGTAGAAGCACGTAGATAATACGTGAAAAACAGTGTGATTTTAGTGTTTCCATCTAAAGTAAGGTGTCTAAAGAGTTATTTAGGTGGCCGAGAATCCATATGGGTGGCCGCGAATCTGTCACCATTCTAAAGTAGTAAAAGTAGCGGTAGTGATAATCAACTTCCTTCTCCTCTCACTACTCTGACTTTTCTGAGAAGAAAAGTTCATAGGGAATAAGAAACACAGTCTTCGTATCTTGTCTACAAAGTAGTACTTTTTAGAGAGAAGACCACTACGGTAAGGGATTGCTTAGTAATGCGGTCGCTATGGACCCACATGGCACCCTATTGGTATCTCCACTAGCGCTGCAGCCTCGTGTCACCTATGAAGGGCCAATGCCATTAGGCCACGAGTATCGCAACACGCTCTCATCCTTCACAAGCCGCCCGACCCTAGACACAGAACACATACTTGAGCAGACGATGAGACTTGACTGTGAGAGTTGCCACAGCAGCAGAGAAGAAACAAGTAGTGAATTGATATAGGTCTACAGATTTACATGGTGTTGACGTATCGCTTTCACCTGCGTAGTGTAACTTTCGAATTTGCTGATGCCATGCAGACACTGATCAATGGGCCTCACCCTCCAAGAGCTGCCCCCTGTGCAGAGTGATGGCGTCTTCCAAGGTTTTTAGACCAAGACTTGTACCTTTTGAGGTGGCCAAGAGCAGAGCAAGCTTCATCAGCTTCTGAATGACGCGGTAGTCCACCTCGGTATATTTTTTGCCCATTTCTTTTGCAATGCGACATGCCTCCTCGGGCTCGATTGACTTCTGGAGAAGCTGTTTCTCCCACATAAGAACCTTGCGTTGTACATCAGTGCATTCGTAGTAGAAACGGACGTCAATCCGGCCCAACACAGCCGCATCAAACTGGGTCTCATCCTTATTCGTGGCCAGGAACAAAATACCGCGGAAAAACTCCACCTGTCGTAGGAAAGCTAACTTCATCAATTTCAAACTTTTGGGCTACAGGAGATCATACGAACTCACCCATGAATAGATCGGAGGACCACGCCGGGTTCCGAATAACAAAGTTATCCGCTTCGTCGATGAACATGAGTGCTTTCCATCTATGGGCCCATTTGAATGCGTGCTGGAGCGCGTTGTCATTTGAGATACCAGCGGTTTTACTCCAAAGTCTGAGATTGTGTTCTGATACGGTGAACAACGGCTTCCTCATCTCATCGGCTAGGCTCTCTACTAACGTGTTACGCCTGTTGAAAAGATAAAAATAGTGATGACTTACCGACGGTAAGAGACTTGCCTGACCCGGTCCTGCCATAAAGCAAAAATTTGAGCCCCAAATCTTTGCGGTCTCCAGGCACATCTACCGCCCAATCATGATTGGCAGTCAGATCCCAGATATGTTGCTTCCTCTTTCCTTCCATGTATAGATTCTTCCACAGACCCGTCTCCCATCGAACTGGTCTCAGTGCTCGGACGGAGAACTTTGCCCAAACCTTCTGCTGGAACGCAAAACCTGGGGCCGTCGCAGGACATATGAGGGCCTGGTCATCCGTAAGATCAGATAAGACATCGGTGTGAGGCTTTTCAAGAAGATTTTCGGGTGGACTTTGAAGAGCTATACGGACTTTGGTGTCCACGTCGATCGTAGGCCGAAGTGTTGGGTTGGCTTCTTGGAAAGCCTCAAGATCGATCATCACCTTACCCTCAATCTTTAAAGCATTAGCAGGAGATATTAGTTGTGTTCCAACATGCGACTGTACTCACAAAGCTTGCCTCCTCTGCCAAATTGGTAGGGCTGTAGGCATTATAGGCTTTGTCTCTTATGACGCGTGCGATGCCTCCATACGCACAGTGGAGGCCACCAACAACTCGGTACCAAAGCTTTCCTTGTTCAATGCACGTCCTCCTTATTCTATCTGCATCCTGCCTAGCTTGCAAAGGTACGATGGGAAGTTTGGTAATCGGCCTTGAACCTCCAAACTTGGGTATAGTTCTCTCCACGATGGCGAACCCTCGACAACCTGCTGCATAGTCGTATTGATGACCTGAAACATGTTCAGTAGGAGAACATAAAAACGATTCAAAAGCATAGTGAAACTTACATTGTAAATCATATGTGTCCTTCCTAGCAGTGCAACCCAGGATTTTCAAACATTCTGTGTGATCATTTCCAGCTACTACTACGATGTCCCCTGGAATGAAGCAAGCCCAGAGCTTCTTGTACGACACCTCCTGTGACTCTTCAACTTCGCGAAATAAGCGGAGATCTTCTTCCAACTCTGTGCAAATGAACGCAAGAAGTTTCTCCAGGTCTTGACGCTCTTCGCCCGTCCGATGATCGTCATAGGTATATGCCCAGATATCTTTAAATCGATGGATCAGGGGCCGAAGATTGGAAAGTACCACTGGGTTGCCAACGAGCTTCACAGCCCGATAGTCTTTGAACACTTGAGCAAGACAGCAAACAATGTGTTCGGATCGAATTTCCACGTTGATATCGCTCTGTACTCCTAACGCTGAGAGCGTACGGCGGACGGTCAATGGCTGGTGCTTAGATGCATCTCTCAACGCTTTGCGTCGGTCGGTGGAGGAAGGCGTATCGAAAGTTTGTTTCTTTCCAGATGGTAATATCTTTTCGCTAACGTCATGCACTTTCACTGCTGCAAATTGGTTCTGCAGTGCAGTGTTGTCGGGTATCATAGACGTCATAACGGCAATGAATCTTCGAATGCTATGGTTCCTATCTATGTCCACTTCCAACTCATTTCAAGTATATATCCTTCACACTTATTCACTACTTTGGGAGGCAGCCTTGCGCTCTGCCATAAACTCCGCTAGCATGGTCCTAAGGGCGCGAGGTAGCTTGGACCAATGGTATTGTGCAGGATGCCCCACCTGCTTCACCGGATTGACACGTTGGCCTTGCCGTGCATATAGGGAACCATCCTGCTGCAACTAACATTAGTTGCGGCAAGACCCTTACTTCACGGGCTGCCTCGTGCACTGCCTTGCGGCTTTTTCTTTTCCGCACAGTGAATTGGTAGGCCAGTGAGCATCTTCGAGACATTTTGAGTGCTTCATGCATAGTTTTCATATGCTACAAGGGCAATAAGCACTAGCATTACTACTGGCGAAGAGGCATTCTAGCCGCAAGCGAGCATCCAAGTCCATTAAGTATGCTTCCATCGCACAGCCCAGAAGGTTGCAGGTAACGCCAGCAACCTACCAAGGGGTTCGCCCTGTAAGGTGCCTGAGCCTACCGCTGGCTGGCCTGTACTCAAGCGTTTCCGCCATTCTCACGTGAGTGAGCCCGCCAGATTCGCCTGCAGCACAGCCTTGCAGTGCGGAGCAGGGGTTGAGCCAGAAAGCTGCAAGAAAAATCTTCACTAGAATGAATGTGAGATCTGTCGAGCTCTGCAGCCGCTCACCGGACACGTATTGATTTCGGACGAGCAGAGTGTTTTCTTTCTCACTAGCATATAAAACAGTAATCACATCTGCTGCTATCTCGAATCGATGAACCATCTAAGGTCACCGCCCAGCTTTACCTTCATTGCACAATTTTGGAAACTTTGTACAACCACTTTCAAACTCAATACCCCCGACATTCGTGAGAATGGACGACATGGATGTTGGAGTAGGAGAGTCGGTATTTTCCGAGTAAAGCGCCCTTAGCAGGAAAATTCAACATTGCTGATATGAAGCAGCCTGGATACAGCTCTATTCGACTCGGGGCCTTACAGAGGTATCCGTTTCAACAACCCTGCCACTAAAGCCGCCATCCTTGCACAAGCTCAGGCACACAAAACGTATAAATATCGAGATTTTACTTTCAAGGATTTACCCCGATACGACAATTTCACTGTTCATGCAGAGGTCAGTGACGAGCAGGAAGAGGCATTCGTGGAGGCCGAGATTGAGCGGATCGTGGAGCATATTCAGGAACATGACCTACAAGAGTCGCTGCTACCTCTTGGGGACCAACTTGGCTCCATAGCCTCACAAGCTGCACTTGAGGACATTGCCATGATTGTCGACAAAATTTCCACCAACTTGGATCTCTGTCTTTTTGATATAGCCATCACAGTCGTTAGAGAGCTCGCACCACATCGCCGGTTGAGCCGGAGTGTAGACATGGTTGTAGAATGCGCTCTCATGAAAGCTAGGAGCTCTAGTCACATCCTGATTCGAGAATACGTTGGAAGCGATACGGTCATTCCCCGCCCTCCGAGACAGCTACAGATTGCCCAGGATGAATCGAAACTCTACCTAACCCTTCTGGAATACTTCACCGCGCTACTCGGTCGCTTCTTGGTCAACTCTGCCGAGGGTAGCATCTGGGTGCATAAGTGTCTTGGTGTAATGGCACGTATGACGGCTAAACTCAGAATACTCAGCCACGATGCGACGACACATGCGGAGCGGTCTGTCTGCAATGCTCGGGATATCGTTTCTAACCTGGAGTACGATCAAGAAGTTGAGAAGCAGTCAGGAGGTAAACTTGAAGCCTTAAGGTATGGAAGAAGGTCAGCGATGTCTTCTTCAATTGAGACCTTCACCGATCTCGTGGATGTGACCACCCCATCGATCATCTATCATATCGAGCAGTTGCGCACCCGAATTCACCTGACCGACATAATGAAACGCTTTCTTGACGGTTTCTCGCAAAGAAAGAGGGTTTCTCATTGGACACCTTTTTCGTTCGAGCTCAACACCATCATTCGCGCCACAAAGAGCGTGGGAGATAACGACGAAGTACCATCATGGCTCATATCTGATGACCGCCATAAGAGCATAGCTATATCGGACCAGTCTACCCTCCTTCGCCTATGTTACCCAGGCTGCCAACTCTTACTATACAATTTGCTTGCAATTCGCAAGCGAAACGCACAGCAACCCCGACCAAGTCTAAACTCAGGATCCCGAGACTCTAGTGATATCGCTGGTGCCACGCTTGATTGGCATTTCACTTGCAATTCAGAGGGACCAACTGGTTTTGCCGATGATGCGGACGAGGTCATGTCCTCTCCTAAGGCGGCATTTTTGCATCAAAACATTGAGCACCCGGGAGACTATATTTCAATCCTTGCGCCTCTTCTATTGGGCAGCTCTCCAATAGCAAGAGAAACATTCCGCCTGCTCACGTCGGTACAGTCATTCCGGGGCACCGAGAAAGGCATCAGACTTTACCAGCGAGGACGTTTCGAGGCCATGTTTACCTTTCGATGCTTGGTCGGACAAGCTGACAATGAACCACCTGAGGACGACGTAATAGCATTATCGTCCTTCAGAAACATCGGGTTTCATTCTGATCCGGGAGTAGACGATGGCGAGACATCAAGTGGCGGGAAGGTTGGATCAAAGTTCGACTACAAGCGATTCCTACGTCCCAGCTCAAGAGCAAGCGATGTGGAGATGGCCAACCTAGCACCTTCAGTCAGCGCGAAAGATTTCCTTGGTATCCAAGACGCAGAGGCTATGTACAATAAATATCAAAAGCCAATGAAATCTTGGAAGATCACCGACAAAACCGTGGTGGTATACTGCAATACGTTTGTCTTCTCAGCCGTCGGGATGTTCTTCGCCATCGTCATTATCGGTCTCGTAATCCTCTTCCAGTTTGGAAAGACGCTTGCCGGGGTTGATCGCTCAAACATTCTCATATTTCTCTGGACCATCGCTGTTTTCGGCATCGGACTCTCAAAGAGCTGGTATACCAAGGATTGGAGTTGGCATGACTTTATCCATCGGCAGTTACCATGCAAGAGCGTACGGGAGCTGTGCCGTGTCACGGGAGTGGACGAGCAGGTCATCATGATGTACCTCCTGCGCAATGATCATAAACAATTCTACACAACGGGGGAGTACAACAGTCTGTTCCAGCGCCGAGCAAGACGGATAGGCAAGGAGAACAATTCTCGTCTGTCCAAAAATGACCTCGAAAGTGTCGACGGCTTCTCGATCGACTGCCCGTTGAAGCTCTCAACACTGCTAGCCTGCGGATTTCTTGTATTCATGGTTGGGAGTGAGGACGGAGTGCACCTGATCTGTATAGGTGGTAAGAAGCGGAATGAGTCAATTAAGTGCGACAGCAATACGAAAGTCCTGGTGTGTAAAGCGCCAAGATTAACGGGTCAAGAGAAAGAAAAGTCAGAGCTATACTTCGAGGAAGAAGAGTTCTCTTGGGAGAGAAGCTATGGTCTCTACGCAAACGCGAATATGTACTTCGGATAGGGATCATGTGTGCTAATCTTGCAGACGGAGATGTTTTTCAGAGCGTTCCAATCTTGTTCCATTCAGGTTCTGTTAGTTTTTAGATTATTAAGTAACGATTGGCCATTGAAGTAAGTTTTATTTGTTTGAAAGCTAATGTACAACGTGTTCGGACACCATGCTGGCTAGAACAGTGGCCTGACTACTCTACCAAAACGCGTGAAGTTCCATATACGATAGTTTAGTGGCTCTTCTTTACTTTCTGGATATCACTTACCATTTGTTTTAGAAGCCTTTTTTAAAAAACTTTACGGTTAAAGGGACAATCTCGCTTCACGTCCAGAAAACAAGACAGACCCTAGATGAATCATGGCTGGAATGCTGGCTTAGTGCCTATTATAAAGCAACCCGCTATCATTGTTTTTCTCCTCCTCCTCTCCTTCTTTTCACGGAAAACAAAACACACGCCAAACGGAACATTTTCGGAAAGCGTAGAGCTCGTAGCAATCACAGAATGAAATATGTTCAGTCTACGTCTACTTTGACTCTGTTCCCCCCGCGCTCCAAAAAACAAAACATACGCAGGGTAGTCACGTCCAGAGAAGGTATACTTAGATTAACCATAAAAATCTCTTAAAAACGTAATCTTTTCTTTATTCTACCCCTTAAATTGGAAATAGAACGACAGACTTCATGACAATCATAAAAAAGGCTTCTGGCATTACATTTCCTCTCCTGGCCCTCCCACTATACAATGTACACCAGGTCGCAATGTCCGGAAGGCGTAGGGATTAGGGCCGTTATGCAAAGAAATATTACCACGCCGCCACTCATTCTGCGTCTCTTGTCCTGAAACCAAACCTAACCATAATAAAGCTATGTATGGAGTACGTAGACTTTGTCACGATACAAAAAGCAGGTCGTATACTATATGACCCTTCTCCTTCCTCTCGCCTCCAAAAATGAGATTACACATAAAATGACATGTGCGGAAAGCGTGGAACCAAGACGGTAGAAGAAAGCCTACTAGAATTACATATCTACTCCTCTTCTGCTCCTCTCATACGAAATCAAAATATATAACAAAAGTTCTATACCCAGAGCATATGGAGTTCAGGATCATTATAAAGAATATCCCACTACCAACTTATATATTTTCTTTCCCTCTTCTTGCACCTCAACAAAGCGTACCCAGAACGAACCATGTCCACAAAGCGTGGATTTGTGACCATCCTAAGGCTCATTTTATGTCTGCTCTGCTCCGGCTCCTCACGCCTTCAACAGAATGTTTCACCAAGAAAGCCATGTCCGGAGCACTGCCCTACCGACCATCACATCATAAAAAGCAATCCCTCTTTATCAACGTGTCTGCTCCTCCTCCACTCCCACACCAAAACAAGACCTAACGTGACTTTATTTCCGGACCGCTGCCTCCACAACCGTAGCATCATAAAAGCCATCTTCGATCACCATGTCCTCCACCTTCTCTCCTCTCTCCCACACCTTACCAAAACCACCGTCTAACAATACATGTCCGGAACGCCGTCTCTACGACTATCACATCGTAAAAACCAGAGGCTATCCAAAGTGATCCTTTCTCTTCCGCTCCTTTCGTTCTAAAAACAAATCCTGCCTTTGGCAACTTATTTCCAGACCACTCCCTCTACACCAACCACATCTTAAAAGGAATCCCTCATTACACATGTGTCTATACATCCTGCCTCTCGCACCGAAAACAAACCCAACTCTGAATAACCTACGTCCAGACCGCCGTTTTTACACCCAAAACATCACAAAGCCCAGCTACCATATTTATACGTCGCGGCTCCTACGTCTGGCATCGCAAAAAAAACTACCATGATAAAAAACATACCTGGGCTGCTCCCTCTACAACCCATATACCATAAGATCCATTACTACTACTCTATGTCCCTTCTCCCCTGGCTCCCTTCATACCAAAAACAAACACGCCAGGTTTACATTCCATAGAGCACACCAAAACACAACTTCATGTCCAACATGAAATAAAAACTCACTCGTCCACCATTATGCGCTCCTCTCTCCCTTACCAGAAAATAAAACCACCCAACGTATTTTCCATGCACCATCTAAAACACACAACTTCACATCTACCACAAAAGCATGCCAAACACGATATCATGCTGCTCGTCCGCCCAGCCGCTCACTTACACAGACTTTCTTTGGCCCGTATTCGCATGCGCGGAGCACCACAAACAAAATCTGGGAGGCATCATGTCCTGAACACCGATCCATGAGCACCACAAAAAACAATTCTTCAACCAACAACATGCTCCTCTCCTGTGGCTCCTCTCACACCTCAAATAGAAGCGAAAGAAGCAACATGGGAGAGCAGTCACATCCGTCTCCAAACCGCACAAGCCAAATCTAGGAAACATAGGGTCTTATTCCCCGACCGCACACAGCATTTCACTTAGATCACCAAGATAGATCGATGAAGCGCATCATCACATAGAAAAACTTCACATCCATCAATAAAAGACATCGACATGTTACGATAAAAAAAACCTAAGCTACCACCCTAAACCCTTTAGCTTCAATAGTGCGTCCAAAGACGCAGAAAGAGAAGAAGAAACGTAGAACCGAAAAAGATAAAAGAGGTATTGGACACCGCACGCATCGCCAGACCACAAAATCAGATCAAGTCGAAAAGGAAGAAACAGGAAAGAAAAAAGGAGGAGGGTGCAGACAGATGAACACGGCTGGGGCAGACGTTATGCCCTAGCGAGTAGGCAGGCGTGAAGGTCCGTGACGAAGCTCTGGGGTGTCTCCACCAACAGCACAAAACACCCAAGATGAAGAACAACACCCACCACACCCGGATCTCCCGAAACGCTCACCACGCAACCCTCGCCTTCCCCTTCCCCTTCCCCTTGTCACCAGCCCGCGGACTAAGCGGCGGAAACGCATCGTCCCCATGGACCTCGTTCCTACTCGCCTCCTCCGCAAGACTAAGCTGCAACGCGAACTCGAGATCGTCCATTTCCGTATCCTTAGACCCAGACGCGCCGGCAGCTAGTGGTGGACTACCCGCTTTCTTGCCCTTCGCATATTTAACCGGGATATCCCACTCGCTGTTCGGCGCCGGAGACGCCGCGGCATGGGTAGATGCAGAACCGGAACCGTCTTGAAGCGAAAGACGGATAGCTTCAGCGATGTCGGCGTCGAGCTCGGGGTCGACGGCCATGGTTGGAGAACTAGAGTGCGCGACGCTGGTCTCGGTGTCGGAGACAAGCGCAAAGGAGTCGCTTTCTCTGCGCTTAGCGGCGTCGTTCTGCATGGCTTCTTGCGAGAGCATGGTGGCGTAGGCGAGCGCTTCTTCCTCGCTGCCGAGCAGGTCGACGCCAAAGCGGCCGGCCATACGGTCGGCGTGCTTGCGCCGCTCTACCTGCTCGCGCTCGAGCTCGTGTTTCTCGTTGTTGATGTAATTCTTTAGGTTTAGGCGCGTAGGTCCAACGAGGCGCTCGCCGGCGGTGTTGCTGCCACGTTCGGAGCGCCGGAGGCGCCGCTTGCTGCTCTGGTATTGGTCTGCGGCGGAGGAACTGTAGCTCCAGTAGCGGATCTGGTTGCCGACTGAAACGGCGCCGCGCAGTGCTGTTGGGTCGGGATCAAGCACGATGGCTCCGGCGGCAAACATGTTAACACCAACGCCCTGGACTGAGGCTTGTGCTTGTTGGATGCGTCTGCGTGCCCGAGTAGCATGTCGAGAGTGTAAAGTGCGCACAGGCTTGGTGTCAGAAGCAAGAGGATCCCACACTTGCACGAGCCCGTCGTACCCACCGACTACGATGTGCAGTGCTGTCAGAGCAAGACAGCTAATCTCGGGGGACTGAGTGTAGATAATGCGAACGGGATGGATGCTATTCGGATACTCAGCACTGCGCGAGACTGGAGCGCGGACATTCCACAAAAGGACTTCGCCGGTCTTCGTGCCGACAGCAACGAAGCGAGCTCGTTGGCCAGGGATATCTGAAGGCGAGGCCGGTTGGCTGGCCACTGACATGGGCGACGCGTAGGGCGAGGAAGCCGTAGACGCAGTTGAGAATCCAAGCGCAGGGTCTTCAGACATGGTCATGGTAGCAAACGTAGAGCAGTCGAGAGCAGTAGTGGCAATCTGTGTTAACTTGAGGCCACCGAATGTGAAATCAGATGTCCTCCATTCCTCGACGAGATTGGCACGCTCAGGAGAGCTGTTGTTAGAGGCGTACGAAGAGCTACGCATCCGTTGGCTCAATCGCTGCTGCTGAATAAGGTCGGGAGTAGCAGTGCCAGATCCGCCAAAGAGTGACGTAGTTTGCGATGCTTGCTGAGAGGCAACTGGAGTTGAGGTAGTGCTGCCCTTGGTATTCTCGCGAGTCTTCCAGCGTGTGAATCGAGTAAGCTTTGTAACATCACCTTCTTCGAGCCCGCACTCGATAACAACCATGGCTTCTCCGGCGTAGTTGCCGTCATCACCTGCAAAGTCGACTTCGAGGCGTCTGCGCATATCCCATCCGAGGCATGTTTTGCGGAACTCCTTAGGCAGCTTCGACATGAACTGTTGGATCTCCCTAGTCTCGGCGAGGATCTGGTCTTTGCTCAAACACATGCCATCCCACGAGCTCCTCGGTGAATAGCTTCCGTCCATCTCCACATCATTGTAAGGATCGGGTCTCGCGGTTCGTCTACTAGGCTCAACGATATTCCAGTAGACACTGCGACCGGTAAGCCAGGCCAGGTACTCAGAATAGTACTCATTGAGCTGGCCCTTTGGAGATTGATTTCGAGTAGGGAATTTAGTCAGGTAGAAAAGTTCACCCAAGGCGTTGAGAGCTACAGCCCAGATGCGATTCTGAGCGTGGCGTTTCAGGGAATAATTTTCGTCGACAGCAATTGCAACGATGGGAACACCTGGGCTAAGCACCCAGCGAGCAACGAGTTCACCACGCTGAACACGGGTACCGCGTAACCCATCCGTGCCGAGGCTACACGCCGATACGACACCGGCTGCGGAACCCATGAGAAGTCCGATCAAACCATCAGTCAAGTTGGGGATGGTGTTGGACTTCGCAATCCAGACGCTGCAGATGGCACCGCCGTCGATACCAAGCTTGGGTACTCCTACTTCAGGCATCGAAAAGTCGGTGGGTTCCGCGACAAAACGGCCTCGTTGCTCATCGGTAGCTCGGTAATAGCAGGAACCTTCGGGGCAACCCTGACCGTATACCATGCCATACTGCTGGGACACGTCCATGACATTGGGGCGACCGACGACCTCGCCAGATCCCAGGCCCCATTCAGCCACGCCAGGAAAGCGTTCGGAAAATTGGGCGTAAAAGTTGGGGTCGCTCTGGCCCCAGGGATCAACCTTGGTACTGGTGGGGTCACTGCTGGTACACATGCCTACATCATCGGCTCCGTGAATCAAGCGAGGTACGCGTTTATTCAGACCTGTGCCGAATGTGGCGTGCAGGTGGTTAATAGTGGTGTACGTAAAGGCGTTGTACATGTTTACGGGAGCGTTATTCTGCGATTGTCCAGAACGGGCAGCAGTTGCTGGAGGTACTTGAGCGGGTTTGCCTCTGGCCAGCGAGCGCAAAAGTCGAGTCCGTAATATGTACTCGCTCCTCCACGACGACAGTGTCGAGAGACGCGTGAAGGCGCGCTTCTCGGAGCGAAAGTTGTCCCCAGCCTCTTCCATGGCCAATCGCACATCCTCGTCAACCAGAGCTGTAGGTCCCGGGAAGTAGCGACTGAAGGCTTCACGCCAGGCGTGAGGGGTAGTGACGAGGCCATTGAAGCGTTTCGAGACAAGGGACACAGCGGCAAGGTCATGCGGCGACAAGTGAGAGATGGCATGCGTCAACACTTCTAGATGGGTGTCAGATGTCTGTAGCAGGTCTGCTATGCTGTGCCGGTGACTCACCATTGGGCAACTTGGCAATTGGACAGCTCTTATCGTCGGGATTCCTCGTAGACTTGATGACCTCAAAGGCAGGCCCCTGGTTCCGTTTCTTGGGTGTCTGGACTAGCGCGTTCTCATATTCGGTAATCCTGTTTCTTGGAGGAGGGCTGGCGGGGTTCAGTCGCGTGGCAGCGTCATCATCGCGGTCGCGACTCGACTCGCGCGACGCGTGCCGCTCGGTGGCTCCCAGAGCAGCTGGCTCTCCCGACTCCTCGTTATGGTTGGGGAGCAGGGAGAGCTGCTGGTCGCGTTCCTGGAGTCCATGCTGGGAGGTGGTGGCGGGGTGTTCGGGGGCGATTTCGGCGGCGAGCGTGTTCTGGGAAACGTGTGGAGGCTCTGGTTGCATAAAACTGAGGGGGCGGGGATCGGGTGTTCGCGATGGACCGAGCTTAGAGATGCTGCTCAGTCGATAGATGTGTAGGCTTTGCGCAGAGTTTCGGGGGTCGTGATGGATTAGTCGACGTCTTGGTTGTGAAGTTTTGTTGGAGTTGTGCCAAGACAAGCGAGATGACGCGGGACGCGCTCCAATCAGCCTCCCACGAGTTCGACTTTGTTGCTAGCGCCCGGATTCACACGATAGTAGCTTTTGTGTACACTAGTGTAACTACAGCTAGACGCCGCAAATCGGTCTGTAAACGTGCTAAGTATACGTCATACCTACGGCTTCTGTGGTCTCCGTAGCAATCCGAACTTTGTTGTGCTACCATTGGCTGTACAGCCAGGTCTTCAACACTACTAATTGCATATCAACTTCAAACATACAAAAACTAACACAGGGTCAATATTCATGTAGACTTCAAGGTCAATACATCACCTTCTACGGCTAGGGGCATCAGAATCGAAGCAGGGAACCGCACACTAACTCCCTTCACTATTCACACCCCTTCCCCCTCAGCCCCACAGGCATAATCCCCTTCCCTCACAATCTTCCAATCCTGCAGTTCTCCTTCGTCCCCGCCCTCCCTCAGCTCCCACCACTGCAAAGAACACCCTCTAAGCACGATCTCTTTCCCCTTCACCAGCCCCCGAATTGGATCATCCTGCCCCGCCACAACGGTCAGCGTCCACTCCCAGGCGCAGAACTCTTTGCTCGTGCCGTGCACGCCGTGCGTTTGCATGCGGAGCGCAGAAGTAGTGGCGTAGGTTTGGTGGAGGAAGGATGCGAATTGGGAGAACGAGAGGTCTGTGGCGTGCCATGCTGGGGGAAAAAGGATTAGATAGATATAGCGAAGGGAGATGTGGGGGAACAAGGGAGTAACACACCGTGATCTGAGAAAGACAGGGATTGGTCGTAGAATGTAAGGATTTTGTCGACGTCGCCGAGTTCGAAGGCGGCTGTGAGGTTTGATTGGCGCTCGAGCAGAAAGGCTGGGAGGGAGGTGTTGGACATGTTTGCTGTGTGGGGAAAGAGGGTGGTCTTGACAATAGAAGATAGGGCGAAGATGGATGCTAGAAGGATAGAAACACTTATGTATCGAACCCTACAAGGGCCGCACAAAGGCTGATGTAGGCCTGATGCGCAACTTGCCGCTTTCAGAGTATCGAGCGTCAATCAGGTTGAGCTTCGCGTGGAGTCGTCGAATTGGAAATTGCATGGTTTTTTGCCGTCCTGTTGTCGCTGCTTACGCATTCAGCTGCTGACACAGACGTGTAGATCTTGGACATCAACGGAACGATGCTGCGAAATATTTCCAGGGCCATCTTAGAGGAACAGAGAATCAACGTTCACAGTTCAGTCTTGCTTGTCACCTAGCATACCGAGCCTAAGGCTATATATCGGGTTTTCCTTTACTGCCCACGTGGGACGAAACAAGGTAAGGAATGTTGGGTGCCCCGTGGATCGGCTGTGGACTTTATACAGCGAGCTGGATCTTTTCTCATATTTGCTGATATGATTTAGTAGATTTAAACAGTATCGTGTTGGTAGGAGTACTTGACGACGCATCTACTGGGTAATAAGTTTTATTAGGTTTAGCGCACAGGGATGTGACGGTCCCTCGTGCGACCTTCCTGAAAACCTGATAGCCCATCCAGCGATTCAGTCGCAAGCACCCCATTATGGTCGAAGACGCATGAGTAACGACTATCCACACGATTCCATACTTCTCTACATTCGATAGCGCGCAAAAAGGCCTCGATGCCATGTACACACTGTGACAAAAGGCGGCCAGGAGTCATCAATCATCTATGAACGTACGTGGTCGGGATCATCCTCCGGCTTTGGCAACACAGCACCTTTTCTTCGTCATACTCCAGAATTGCTATTAGTGGCTTCCGAGTCTTGAAATCAGGGCCGCCCGCTGTCGTGCTCCCCGCGACAGGGCGCAGTAATCCGAACAGGCAGATCTTTCTTCAGCAGCTGCGAGACGCTCATCCCATTTACGCATTCATTGTTCATGTCCTTTATCTCACATGCGGTGGTCTTGTTCACACCCGTGATAATCAGGACCTTCATCAATCATGAACCCTGTCGTGTCTGGTACAGTCACGCCACTCAAGGTCCTTTCGCTTGGTAAGTTTACCCAATGCATCCTTGATACAGGTGCTGAGCGAGAGAGATGGAGGTGGCATTCGGGGAATCTCCACCCTTTTGATCCTTGAAAATATTATGGAGGCGATACGCGTAGCGTTAGGGCTCGCACAAGTACCTCGACCATGTGAATTGTTCCACTTCATCGGCGGAACAAGTACAGGAGGGTGAGCATGTACAGTCAATCAGAAATGCAATGTCTAACCATTGCTCGAGAATCATCGCCATCATGCTCGGTAGACTCGGCATGACCGTGGATGAATGCATACGGGCGTATCGAAATGTCGCATCAAAGGCTTTCACTCCTAAACGCACTAAGATCTTCCCAGCATCTCCGAGCGGTCACTTCTCGGCCAACGCCCTGTCTTCCGCGATCAAGGAAACCATCAAGAGTTATTGCGATGACCCGTCCTGTATTTCCCAGCGAACCCGAAACCCTGCGACAACTTCACAGTGTCCACACGAGGAGGCGGAATATCGCAATGCGTCTTGCACCAAAACGTACGGTTTAAGACAGGTCTTTCGTTCTCAGGTTGTTTCAATACTGACGGAACTAGGGCCGTTCTGGCCATCACAAAAGACAACGTTGACTCTGCCCCCGAACTCTTCACCACCTACGATACTTCTGCTAAATATGAGGGCGTTCGGATCTGGGAAGTAGCTCGTGCGACTTCCGCCGCGACAACCTTCTTCAAGCCTATGACACTCGGTCGAGATGGTGTCACCTTTATCGACGCAGGTTTCGGTTACAACAATCCCTGTGAAATTTTAATTCACGAGGCTGAACGGCAATTCCCTGGTCACAATCGGCTACAGGTCCTCAGCATCGGCACAGGGCTCGGTGATACCGTCAATATTGGGAATGGACGACTGAGTATTATCAATGGATTGAAGAAGATGGCATCGGAGTCCAAAAAGGTCGCTATGCGATTAGATGCCCGCTACGGCGATGACGGACAATATACTCGGTTCAATGTTGAGCGAGGATTAGAGGACGTGATAATATCTGACTGGGAGCAAAGCAGCAGAATTTCCGCGCTGACGCAAAACTACCTTCGAGAGAATCAGCAAGCAATTGCAAAGTTCGTGAGGAATTTCATCACGAACGGTCATGGGGGAGGCACCAGAACCGACAACCCTACAGGGCAACCTCGACACATCGATAGCTCCTTGTTATACAGTGAGAGAAGCGTCACCATACGTGCAGAGAACGACAATACTACTATCGGTGAACACAACTTTGCAATAACACGTAATAGCGCTGTGGACTATTCACGGCAGGAGAACTCCATCACTCATTCTGGAACAGCAGCGTCTGCGAGAATAACAGATAACTTATCACGCGACGGCAGTACCCAGCTAAACTCGATAAGGCTTTAGGTGTTCTCACTATAGATGTTTATTCTAACACGGTTCCTCTTGACTATATGTAGTACATACTGAGAGTGCGAGGCCCTCGGCACTCAATCAAAGTATAACACAAAGCGAAGTATTGCGCTGAATTGTACCATGTCCCTGGGCTTCATTTCCCGTTACAGATGACCCTGGTCCAGCAGCACTATTCGTTTGATGGGCCCTTGATAGTGCAATATTTCTGTGTACACCTGTCACCCCCTGAAACTCGATGTTATAACGCTCGCCATTCGCTTCGTCCACTACAACATAGCTTGTAGCATCATCCTCCAGCGCGCTCGCCGGGGTCGCGGGGATAGCGTTGTTTTCCCATCGTGGGCGACCAAGGTTATAGCGTCTCTGTAGCTGTTGTAGGACCTCGCCAAGCGTAGCACCTAGCTCGAACTGCACTGGGGCGGTCTCATTCCGTTGTTCATCGGTCGACATATCACTGGCACGAATTAGAGAGTATAAGATTAATAATAACGCTCTTTCGATAAGGAGATCCATACTAGATGTATTCTTCGGTTAAACGATGATTCTTGACTAAGTTTTTCTGGTTGCGGTGCCCACGCCAGCAATTCTTCGGCAAGAGAAATAGGGGGGTGGGCTTTGACCCCATCAGTCTCGGTTTCTGAACTTAATTCGGCCTGCCAGACTCACCGGTTCGCATCTCGAATGGTATTGGCCGAGGCTAGCGATAACATGGTTGTACAGCAGCTACCGTTGTCTCCCGCAGGGGGCTTTCGCCTGTCAACCATATCTTCGGGCTAGTAATATATGTAAGCGTTTTGAGTCGTACGAAATCATCGCCGGATTTAGAAGGTTCTGCATGAATAGGAACGCTGGCATAATTTGCAAATCTTGTTCAGTTTCAATCAACGTGATGAATCAGGCACCCTCTTGACGCGGGGTCGTTACACAAGGAGCGGGACAGAATGAAGCAATGAATCAACCTTCACCGCCATACCTAGCTCAGCTCACTAACAAATCAGATAACTCCAGAGGGTTCCTATGACTCTGTCGGCCTTCTTTAGCCGTAGCCATGGCGCTTTAGACATATCTAGCTTCTCCAATCATATTGCAATTGAGGAGCCAAACGCTTAAATGCGGTATTGCGACATCTATTGCTAGGCCCATCAACCTGCTAAGGCATCGAAAACGACTTCGTTGTGGCCTGTCATCTATAGCACACTCTAACGTTTCTGTTATGGCGAACCTCAACACCGCGACGACAAACTCCGCACAAAACAATATCTCGGTCTTGACCAGAACTAATGTCAATGTCAACATTCATCTGCGTACGAGCGAAGTTGCGGTCGCGCAAAAGTGCGGGAGTCCGCTAAACACCCGGTATTCGCATCAACCTTTACTGGACCTGATTGAGGCTGTTCATGGCGAGCTAATAAAAGCCCCACGATTCCATGGCGAAGGTATCTATAAAGGCTATATTGGGAAGATAAAGTCCATGCTTGGTATCACAAAAGAAGTGAATGCGAACGACATTACGAAACAATCCGAAGAGAATCCTTCGCAGCTCGGTAGTATCATTTTGTGTCTCTCGGTGTTTTTTGAAAAGACAAGTCTGGGGCGCGTTTTGGCTTCCGCTGTTATGTTGTATAGCACAAACGGCTCTATGGATCCATCAATGGACGTAACAATTTCCATGTTACAAAGCAGCATTACAAAATACGCCACCGCCGTACTAAGCCGGGACATGATGTTCAACAAGCTCGATCACACCAAATCCTCCATTCGTAGCATGCTACAGGCCCGAGCCCCCCATATCGCGCTCGAAAGTTTGTTTCTGCCTCCCCAACTAGAACCGGAAGAGGAAGATTTCGTAGAATTCGTTGTTCGTCTGTGGTCTTCCAAAGCTGATGGCACGGAAATTTACACTCGATCTGTGAAACTTTTGGTCATGGCGCTACTACTTGCGGAGTATGGTTGGGAAATCGATGTTGCCGTGGAGCATTTTCACGCGGGTGTACCAAGAAGAACGGAAATCAAAGAGGGCATAGGTGCTCTAATAGTTGTCTATAGCTCAGTTCATCCAAGCCCGGAGGGTAGGAATTACGTCGAGAATCGCACGCAGGAGATAAGATTGCATGACTCATATATGGACTTTTATCCGACAGCTACTTGCACAGCCTCGCTCATCGGAGAGACCACAGGCCTCTCGTTATCTAGAACGAAGGAAGAACAAACTGTATTTAATTTAGGCTACGTCGCTGCACAGGATTTCTGCCGCCAACATTGCGACTTTGCAGTGTTTCTTACACACGATGGCAAAGTTTACATGGAGATACAAAACCGGAACGAAGCTCACTCTGCGTTCGAGAATGACGCGGCATGCTATGAGGTCTTGAACCTGTTCAATAGATCACTACCTCGTCAGGTCAAAGACATCATGATCGCCATATTAGGCCAAGAGTGTGGGGGCCATGACTGGCGACTTACGAGAGATGAAATTTTGGTACTAGGACGTAATACTGTCACAAACATCTTGCTGAAGTTCAAGGGCGAATGTTCGCCACTGCGGAAGATGGCGGGCATCCTGTTTGGAACGCTTGACAGCATCGTGCAGGCGTTTATCAACCTACCCAATGATTCCATTATACGAACGCCAGTGGGTGAAGGTTTATTATCTTTTATAATCTACTCTGGACGATATCTGGAGGACATTCTAAACCCGATCGGAGTAGGTCCGGGAACTGTCGTGCAATTCTGCTCAATTAGGTTGGCGGGTGCGAATCCGCACGATGGATCCATTCTCAAGCCTATAAATCTTGAGAGGATTGTCGGATACTGGAATTCCCAACAAGGTCTTTTAATAAGCCCCATATTCGAAAGAACACGGTATATGGACCTACCCACGCACAAATCCCGCGTCTTGACACTGTACAATACGCCTATCGAAGGCATGCCGACCGATGATCGGGGATGGATCCGATTTGGGGATTTCACAAGAAAATTCGTAGTGCAGCCTCCTGTATCTGAACTACCGAAGCCTTCCGAAGTCGTGCTTGAGTATCGCCCTTGCTTTGAACAGGACTCCAACTCTCTCGTCGCCGCCGTGTATTTAGACGGTGTGTTCTTTGCCACTATTCCCCTTGGTTCAACACTTTCTCCAAACAATCATATCTCTTCCGAATGCCTCCACTCAGATACAGATACCGAGAGCGGTATTGAGACTAAATATATAGCACTGCAAGCCATACCGCCAAGGCAGCTCTTGCTTCTGCCTGAAGGCCAGACTGCTGTCATTGGTCCGCAAACTACACTCGTCTCCAGATTCTTTTGCGCTTTAGTTTACAGAAATAGGGAGCTTGTTTTCCAGCATGGATGTCTGAGTTGCGCGCTTAAGCTTGCGGGCCGAATGGGTTACGGAATCGTTGTACCAAGACCAGATCCATTATACGATCACATATCCAGTGCAAACTCAAAAGAACCTGTGCCAACCAACTTTGGGTTCAAGACTAGCGGGATTCAGGTTCGTCCGAAGTAATCTATAGACAACGAACAACATACCAAGAAGAATAGGCTAGAGAGCAGGCTGGGTTATTCAGGCGTTGAAATTGGAGCAATTATGTCAGGTCACTATGTACTTTCTCATACTCTCGCTTTATGCTCTCGTAATATTTGTTCTTGTACCCTCTATTAAAAACCGTGGCGTTCCCTCGATTGTGGTTCCGGTTCCGCAGTAGTGTGGTGGTAGAAAACATCTTGAACAATGCAATTTCCATCAACTTGATCTGTCTTTCCACTCGATCGCCCCTCTACGTTATGATGATTCTGTACCTTCAAGCGGTTGCTCACCCTCCTCTTCTGGCACTAGAACAGGCACCTCGAAAAAACCCACTCATTGCCTTACCATGCTATCACTGTGGAAGAGGGTACTTGCGCCTCCCTACCACGTCATGACACTTCACCTGATACCTCTTCACCATCCCACCCAACAGCAACCTCTCAACCCAAACCCACCACCACAGCCACATCACCAAGTACCCCAGCACCTACAACCACCAACCCAATCACAATCACACATCACACATCACGCACCGCACAGCACAGCACACAAGAACAAAGACGAAAAAACACATTCGCTATGCAGACAAAATCTATGTACGAGAGAAAAAACCCCACAAGTCCCAACGCACTACGGCACAAAAAGCCTCGAGTAAGCCGTAACATCAGTCCGGCAGCACACGCAAGCAGTGTAATTCTTGGACGCGAGGCCAACTCTGCAGTCGTCGCAGAGAGACAGGCATCCGCACGGCCAGACGAGCACAGTGCGAGGACTCAACTGGCACACGACACACTGGGGGCCCTCTGCGCCCATGCCTTCCGCGCCACTGTTCCATGCACCGGCGCTGCTCTGAGCTGCCGCGTTCCTCCGGTTGAGCAGGAACTCTTCCAAGACTTGCTCTTCCTCTTCAGAGGACATTGGACCGGCGCTGCCTCGGTAGTGGCGGGAAGATGCTAGAAGCTTGACGTCGTTGCTCTGGAGGACCTTGCGGTACTGTGAGCGTGTCATGACACCTGGGCTCTGTAGGTGGTGTCCTAGCATCCTGGCTTCTTCTCTGTCTTCTGCCGATTGCGGATTCAGAAGGCGAGACAGGCGAGAAAGGTTCAATGTGTTGTCTTGCATGGGCGTAGACTCTCGACTCTCCCGATAAGACATCTGTGTCGGCGTTCGCTGTCCCTCATCTTCTATATCTGACCACTCATCTGCATCCGAAGTCGTTGAAAAGGAGACGACGCTTGTGGTGTCATCGTCATCAGAAGATGGGACATAATCGCCACTTCTGTCCACATCGCCCCATGATCCGCCACTTTTCCACCAATTGTAGAGGTAGGAAGATATGTGCTCTTCGAGATCGGAAGAGCCCATTTCATTGCTGGTACCATTCTTGTGCATCCTGTCTCGTGCAAATGCTTCCGCGTCGAATGAAATATCCGGCCGAATTCGGGTCTTTCGTCCCGTAATGTCATCTACGATGACCCATTGCTCTCGTTCTAATTGTGAACCGCCATGCCGACGTTTGGATTGCTCGTTCAATCGCAATTCAGAAAGCCGAACGAGCCAACGAGGCCGCCAGGTAATGGGAAGCTTAAGCATGATGGTCACCACCAACCTCACTTGAACAAATAGTAAAAGCTTCAGGACGCCTCGGATAAATCGAAGAGTTAGCATCCATCGTCCTTGTCGATTGAGCGTGCCGACACCGTGACTCTCCTGTCCTGGCACTGGCACACCATCAGATGAAGGAAAATCTGCACCTCTCGTTTTCTTCTCCCGTCCGTATCCTGGTTTCGGCTCAAAATTTGCTCCAGCTGCCTGGGTTGCGGGGATGTAGTCAGCGTATGTCTCCCAACTCTCGACGATTGCATGCAAAAGGTTTGGATGATCTTCAGATGGATCCAGGTCGCTCGAGGTATGCCCGGTCTGTGCTGATATGGTACTTACAGCTTCGTTATGTAAGCTTCCTTGATATTGTGCGCGGCGAGCGGTCACTTCCTGATATTTCTTACGTTCCAACCAAGTCGATGAGTGCACATTGACACGCGTGGTTTCATTCAGAAAGACTGCCTCGCTTGCCGCAGTCAGGACAGTAAGACCGACCTTGAGGACGGCAGTATAGAAGTCCTCGTTCCAGCTGACATTTAGCGGAGTGATGGCAGATAAGTGTATGTTGGCATGAAGATTTCCATAGGCAGTCGCAACCCGATCACGCCATGTGAGGTTGGGTTGCCCCGGCGGAGGGTTCAAGATGGTGATGCTTAGAGCGAGTAGGTATACCACTATAAGGAGTCAGTGAGTTCAAACAAGTCAGAATCTCGGGGACTGCATCGTGAACTGTGTCATTGCAGGGCAACTTACCCCCACAACACAATATACCCGAGATGATGACAAGATGAGGTATGAACCCGACCATGCAAACGGTAGGAAATCTCAAAAGGCCCACATGCCGACCAGAATCAGCATCATTCGTCACAAATCGTATCAAACTCCAAGCAAAAGTAGTCATGTATGCAGCTCCCCAAACACCAGTAGTCACAAGTCGAAATTGGGCTCGGAGTCCAATGATGGCAAGGAAATTACTTGTAAAATGGCTGACACTGGAAATCAATGAAATCAACAACACTTCCGGGGGTACGTTCGCAAACGAAGAAATGGTCGAACGGGCAAGCGTTAATTTGGTGGAATCAGGGGTGAAGACCGTTTGAGGTTTGAAGAAACGTGACGGTTCCAGCGTAAAAGGTTGAGAAACAACTGCCTCTGCTTCTGCAAAGGCTAATGAATGCTCGAAAATAGTCACTGGTGGTGAAGGTATAAAGTCAGTGGAGGAACATTTACGAGCGTGGCCGGGAGATACGTACTGCCCACTTCTTGGACCGGATGGCGTCCCTGAAGGGCACATGACAGTGTCTCGACGAATTGACCGAAGCCGAGCGATATGAACAAGGACCATAGCAGTGACAGGGAGCCGGCCGGGCGTGTTGCATCCGGTGCGAGCGGCAACATGTTGACTGCTCTACAGGACTCCTCGACGTCCTCCCAGAACAGCAACGCCGAGCTAGCACGCCAAAGAAAGCCACCGTCGCCGGCGAAATCAGTGTCCAACGGGCGTCCAGAAGGCCCGTATTGCATATCTGACCAACCCGGGTTTGACTGGCAGCGGAGGGCCTGGAGCACACTCTGTATCCTATACATGAAAAGGAACAACGGAAGGAGGTATAGAGCGAGGCGCAAATGGAGGCGGTCGAACGAGAGGGGCACTCGGCTCGAGGCGTAGAAGTAAGTACGATTAAGAAGGATGGCCTGGCACACGGTCAGATGTCAAAGGCGGCAGCAGGCGTGGGAGGCTCTCACTATGGAGAAAGTGGCAATTGCCCACTTGGAAGTAACGTAGCTGAAGAACGAGCCGACGTTCTTGAGCGCCTGGAAGAGGCTCATGTCGCCTTGGAGCGCCAGGCCGGCGTTCGCAGCGGCCGCGGCCGACTTCTGGACGAATTTGGCAGACGCGGTCGCCGTGGTCGCGTTGGTGAGGTTGGCGAGGGTGGGTTGCGCAATCATGGAGCCGCCCGAGCGCATCTTGCCAAAGACGCTGTCGATGTGCTCGCCGAGCGCGCCTGCGCGGGACAGCAGGCGCGGGACAGCCATGAGGAGATCTGCCGGGGAGGGCAGCAGAGAGCTCACGTTGGCGAGAGCTGACTGCGGTTGCTGCATTGCTTGCTCTTGGCCTGGCTGAGGCGGCAGCGCTTTATCTGATGAAAGGAGGTACGCGGGGCTGAGGCGGACGACCCATGTGCCTAGCGAAGATAGAGCATGGCTGCAAGCGAGGAGACGCAGGCAGTTCGATGGGCCGTTGCGCTCGACGTTGTATGTGCATGTGTGGGGATCGGTGGTCGGGTTATTGTCATCATGTCATGCACCCAAGTCGCGGACGAGTAAACGGAACCGAGGCGCTAGTGCGGAATGGCACCGTCTCTCCATGCTATGCCGTACACCTTCATCGCCTCGAGCCCATCTCGAGCCGCGCGTCTTCTCGTCAATCTCGTCCATGGCAGATCTCGACATCCATCTCTCGCTGCACGGGCGAGGCCATGGCATCTCCTGACGCCGGCCGGACTTGGGCCCCCGGGGCGAGCATGCTTGTCGCATCTCGATTCCAATCAGGAAGGACGGTGGAGAGACCAGGCGCTCACAAATTAAGCTTTGCTTACCCTCTCCAGCCATTCGTTGCAGTAAACACCGCAAATACTGCTTCCCTGTTTTTTCCTGCTACTTCGTGTGGCAAAAGCTTCCCTAATTGCCCCTTGGGGTAATCCTTGTAAATATACACTGTCCTCTCTAGATAGCACCGCCGCTGTCATGTCAACCACCATCCATCTGTCCGGCAGCATTGTCATCTACACGTATTTCACACGCCCTTGCCGGTAAACGCGCTGCAACAGCGCCACTCTATGCCTTATAGGACTGTGCCGCACGTCTCATCCATTTAAACGCCCTTAGACCCCATGCCCTGTTCTTCACTCTCCGTACGTCTTTCGCTTCCGTCTACCAGCATTCGTTTTGTCAGCTCTCCACCTAGTCTTACCCAATCTTTTCATCATACAAAACACACTGGAAAAAATCCGTTTGCAAGTCGAGCCAAGACACAACGCTGGATGCTGACGCTGACTACGCCCCGGGCTTCTTGCTTGTCCTTGTTTATGAAAATTCTTCACTTGTTATGATCCTCCTCGTGTTTTTGTTTGAATACAGTAACCACGCCGGACGCCATCCGCTTCCTCGGGGCCGTGGCAGCCTTGCGGGCCTTGCGTCCACCGCAAGTCTCTCGAGCAATTTGTCATCCGATCGGAGCTATCTAGGCTGCTACTTGTTAGTTAAGCTTCCTGCTACACAATTGTACACATCTGACTATTTCATAGTGACTAGACTTACCCAGCCATATCCCGTGCCATGAGCAGACCGACAGGTAACAACAGGGTGGCGCAGGACAACAGGTACAACACGAACGGCATCAGCAACTGTTTCACTAAGTGTACTGCGCTTGCTCCGGGCAATTGGAAATACATCGGAACGGCCGACACCCAGCGTCGTACATCTTCGTTCGCTGATACTAGGCATGCCATCATGGCTGACTGGATTGAGGTGTGACAAGGTTATCAATGCCAACAATAGCGCCACCTACGGTCAGCCGAAGCCTAATTCTTACTGCCAACAGATTTGCCGTAGAAACGCCAATGAGATCTGCGGTAGCAACGTCGTTGATAATCTGATTATCACCATTTATCAGTACACCGTAAGTGGCTTCTTACATGCCTGTGTGTTAGTGTTTTGTGCTTTGCATTTTCATTATGGGAGAAGTGAGGTTGGGTACCAGGAGATGAAGGATGTAAGGGGGAGGTTTGGTCTAGTAGCAATGCTGACTCATCTTATCCTACGGGGCGAAGACCTGAGAGTCGAGCCAGGATTTTCCCTGGTGGAGGGTCAGTATATAGAATCAAAGCTTAGTTTGCAACATTTGGACTGACTGATGGCTCCTGTACACTCGTTGCCGTTGACATGTCCCAACGGTAAGTGTGTCGCTTCCCACAAATGTACAATACCGTGGTATGCCCTACCGTATTCCAGTACACCATTACAAGAGGCTTGCATCGGATCTACCATCCGGCCATCTCGCGTCGTGATTCGCCGCCCTCACGGCATCATAACCTCCTATCCCGCATTTCTCGTGTTCCTGCATCAGGACCCTGAGCCAAGCAGCCGCATACAAACGACGTCACACCCGTCTCCAAAGGGCGTGCCTTGTCACTTGACAATTATAAATCCCCAGATGCCCTACCTTAACGTAACCCTTCCAAGAGAGCTCCGCCTCGCACTCCACACAACACGACAACCATGACAGACGGCGCGCGACCCTCAAGTATCACAGGCGGCTGCCTCTGCAGCGCCATCCGCTTCACAGTCCGCTTCCCCACCGCCTCCGACTGGCCGCCCAAAGGCGTACGTCTTGCCTCCCCTTCCCCCATCTCCTACTCACCTCACACCAGAACGGCATCTGCCAATGCACCATGTGCCGCAAACACTCCGGCTCTCTCCTCCCGCAAAACATCTCCTTCCCCACCGCCCACGTAACCCCACCCTTCACCTCCCAACCCACATACAAAACCTACACCAGCGGCCAGACCACCTCGCGCGGCTTCTGCTCCACATGCGGATCGCCGCTGACCTTCAACGACTCCAAAGACCCGGACGTCATCGAGATTAACATCGGGGCTTTCGATGAGGAGGTCTTGATTGGGGAGAAGGTGGAGGAGGAGGCGTGGGAGGATGAATATGGGAGGCATGTGCCGAGGAGGGGTGGTTGGGGGTATGAGTTGGGGTTCCCGAAGTATCATATTTTTGCGGAGAATGAAGTGAGGGGTGTGACGGATGGGTTTGAAGGGGAGAAGTACTTGACTGATCGGGAGGGGGGGAAGGGGTTTAGGGGAAAGGTGGAAGAGATGAAGAGAGGGGGGTGAAGGGTGGGCTGGGAATGGAGATCCGCAGAGGGTGAGTCAAAGATGGTAGGACGTGAAGGGCGTGAGAACTCCGAAGATAAGTCAATCCTGTGGGATCGTGGGGGTTGAGATCCACTATTGAGCAGACATGGCTAGGTTCTCTTTTTTTTTTCCTTTTGCATACTGACATGACTGTAACATGTCTGTGGCACCAGAGATGGCAGTTTTGACAAAGGGTGCAAGTACCCGGCGGGAACGTGACTCAAGAAACGAAAAGTGCCAGTGGTCCAACTAATCTAGAACACGTAGATGAATTCTTTGTCGCACTCAGTACCGATGGTCTTGAGCCATTCTCGTCGTATGTTACAGTGCTGCTTTGCAATGAGTCAGGTCTGGGGTGCTCGGAACGGTCGCGTGCGCAGCCGGTACGCAATATTAGGCGGTGATGGATACTGCCAAACCTGCGCAACGTGATTTGCCAATTGCGCCGCAGTCATCAGCCAGCGGGAATGGGGCGCGGAGACGACCCATGAAGCCGCAGGTCGCGTACAGAAAAAAAGAGGTCAGACGGCAGCGATTTCCCCGCCTCCCACACTACGCAGGCCACTCCCGGCCCAGTGCGTGCGTTAGACCGATCCCGGACCCATCGCTTTCATCATCGTAGCCAGCGAGAGAAAATTGTTTCTTGACTCACTTGCATACTGGGCGCGACCTTCAAATACCCGCGCCATTCCCTCGACACTTTCTTCCTCTTCCTCTTCTCTTGCATCCCACACACCCACAACCATGTGTCCCTCAATCGAAGAGACACCCGCCAATGGCGCCAACGGCCAGAGCAACGGCAACGGCCAGTACACTGCCATTGAGACTCGCGCGAACCCTGCTCCTCACCACAAGTCGTCGCCATACCAGCCCGTGGGCGACTTCCTCTCCAACATCAGCCGCTTCAAGATCATCGAGTCCACCCTGCGCGAGGGCGAGCAGTTTGCAAAGTGCGTACCGCTTTTTCCGCGGCACATGCTGACGAGCTAACATGTCATAGTGCGTACTTTGACCTCGAGGCCAAGATCAAGATCGCCAAGGCCCTCGACGAGTTTGGTGTTGACTGTGCGTATCTTCGAAAACACGCCATCATGACCGTGCCTGGCTGACGTGTTTTTCCTGCAGACATTGAGTTGACGAGCCCTGCCGCTTCGGAGCAATCGCGCCGCGACTGCGAAGCCATCTGCAAGCTCGGCCTCAAGGCCAAGATCCTCACCCACGTACGATGCAACATGGAAGACGCCAAGATCGCCGTCCAGACTGGCGTCGACGGCCTCGACGTCGTTATCGGCACGTCCAGCTATCTCCGCGAACACAGCCACGGCAAGGATATGACGTATATCAAGAATGCGGCACTTGAGGTTATCAAGTACGTCAAGGATCAGGGCAAGGAGATCCGTTTCAGCTCTGAGGACTCGTTCCGTTCAGATCTCGTCGATCTGTTGTCCTTGTACAGCGCTGTGGACAAGGTTGGCGTAAACCGTGTTGGTATTGCAGACACTGTCGGCTGCGCAAGCCCCAGGCAGGTGTACGACCTTGTCCGTACGCTGAGGGGTGTCGTTTCTTGTGATATTGTAAGCTTTCCAGTTGCCGAGAGCGCATTGAGTGCCATAAAAGCAAATTTTAACACATGTATAGGAGACGCATTTCCACAACGACTCGGGCTGCGCTATTGCAAACGCTTACTGCGCCTTGGAAGCTGGTGCAACGCACATTGATACCTCAGTTTTGGGTATTGGTGAGAGAAACGGCATCACTCCTCTCGGAGGTCTGATGGCACGTGTAAGTGTAAAATCACATCTTTTTATTTTGGATGGAATCTGACTGTCTACAGATGATTGTTGCGGACCGCGACTATGTCATGGGCAAGTACAACATCAAGAAGCTCAAGGAGGTTGAGGAGCTCGTGGCCGAAATGGTTGAGGTCAACATTCCTTTCAACAACTACATTACCGGTTTCTGTGCCTTCACCCACAAGGCTGGTATCCACGCTAAGGCTATCCTTAACAACCCCTCGACGTACGAAATCATTTCGCCTGCGGATTTCGGCATGTCAAGATACGTGCACTTCGCTAGCAGATTGACTGGCTGGAACGCCATCAAGAGCCGTGCTGACCAACTCGGATACAACATGACCGACGCGCAGTACAAGGAGGTCACCGCGCAGATCAAGATCATGGCCGACGTTAAGAAGATTACGCTCGACGACACGGACGCGATCATCTCCGCGTACCACCACAACCTCGTTAACAACGAGAACAAGCCACTCCTGCCGGATCTCTCCAAGGAGGAGCAGGCCAAGATGAAGGCCGCAGAAGAGAAGCTCAGCGGTGTCAAGGAGAAGCGCCAGCTGGACACCGAGGCCGCGGCTGACGCACCGCCGGCCAAGAAGAGGTAGAAAACGTCCGTTGAGCGGCGACATCTACACAGCAGCGTACATATTGGAGTTCTGTGGGGTTTTCATATCTGTCTCGATTTGCTTTTGGGCCAGCTATTGCATCTTCCGGATCCGGAAAAGTTCTTCTGTCTTGATACCTGGCCTGCCGATGTTGATACGAGGTGGCACGTACCGTTGCATAGAAAATGTGTCATATAGTGCAAAAACGATAATGAACAAGTTCACCGGTATTTCGCCTTGGCTGACTGTGGAGTCATCTGCTGTGTTCAGACCATTGCAGTCTCAGCTGAATACAAATACTGCTGCCTTCTTTTCACCGATCTGCAATTAAGCAGGAGAAGATTAACATTGGCTAGGCACAGCAGTTGACTCTGATAGACTGTACTTTGTGCATTCGCCACGTAGTCGCACGGGCCATTCAGTGCTGCGGTTACTCCAGGGTCTGGAGCTGCAGGGGCGCAGATTAGCGCTTTGGAACAATTTATTGCCCCTCCCTACCGCTTCACCCCCAACTACATCCTGCTCCTTGATACCCTACCTGCGCATTTTACAGAAAATGAGCACGACCGAGACAATCACTCAGCCTGTGACAGTCACACAGCCCGTGACTGTCATCCGGCCCGCGATCACAGCCGAGAACGTTCGCCAATTGTTCCCCGATGTCGAAACCACGGTAATTGGTGGCTCGCACAGTTCCGCCACACACGACGATGCGCTCGCTGGCTACGATGAGGAGCAGATCAAGTTGATGGACGAGGTGTGCATTGTGCTGGACGAGAACGACCTTCCCATCGGCAGCGCGAGCAAGAAAGTTTGTGAGTAGTTGCGGGGTGGCATGCGACGCATCAACAAGCATAGCTACGTCTCTTTGTGGATGCTGCTCACACGTCTCAGGCCACTTGATGGAGAACATCGAGAAGGGCCTGCTCCACCGTGCCTTCTCCGTCTTCCTCTTCGATTCGCAGAACCGGCTGCTCCTCCAGCAGCGCGCGACCGAGAAGATTACCTTCCCCGATATGTGGACGAATACGTGCTGCTCGCACCCTCTGGGTATCCCGGGAGAGACGGGCTCTAATTTGGAGGAATCGGTACAGGGAGTGCGCCGCGCGGCGCAGCGCAAGCTGGATCAGGAGCTCGGCATCAACGTAGCGCAGGTGCCCATCGACGACTTCCGCTTCCTGACCAGGATACACTACGTTTCGCCGAGCGACGGCAAATGGGGCGAGCATGAGAGTCAGTGATTTGTGTGCTTGAGAAAAGGCGGAAGGCTAACAAGGTGCAGTCGATTACATTCTGTTCATCAAGGCCAACGTCGACCTGAACATCAACCCTAACGAGGTGCGGGACTCGCGCTACGTCAGCCAGGAGGACCTGAAGACCATGTTCAAGGACCCGTCGCTCAAGTTCACGCCGTGGTTCAAGCTCATCTGCGAGAGCATGCTGTACGAGTGGTGGGATCATCTCGATTCTGGGTTGGAGAAGTACACGGGCGAGAAGGAGATCCGGAGGATGTTGTAGATCACCCGAGTCATGCAGGAGATGTCGGTCCATCCGAGCAGTGTCAGCAATGCTCTGACATGGCGGTGAAGAAGATGAGAAGCAGCCCAGCAGCCAGCAAGCGGGGATGGTGTCTGATTGGGCTGGGTTACGGAGATGAGACGCCACTCCCGGCACGCAACTACGCAACAATACGCCGACGCAAATATGGCCGGGTAGATAACACAGATACCACCGGCGGATTGAATGCACACACAGGTCAAGTGACCTTTCCCCACGTTTGGCTTGCCCCCTAATGATGCCATCTGTGCGTTGTGAGACAGGCCCATGCTCACCTCAGTGCCGCATCCCGGCAGGCGAGGTAATACCAAGGCATGCTATGCTCACTATCAGCGCCGATTGTGAAGTGTAAGAGTACATGTGCAGTGATAATAGAGATAGGTGCGGAACGGCGCCGAAGCTATTAGCAAACAGACGATCAGATACGACGGAGGGCTGGGAAACCGGGGCGATCAGAGGCGACCTAGCCAAGCAGGGGAAGTCCACGCGAGTCGAGGCGAACCACTCCCGACACCCCACACTTTCCTCGACCAACGACGTGCCTCGACTGCGCTCCGTGAGCTTCACTTTCGTTGGCTACGCGCGTCCTTGGCTGCTTTACTCTACGGCTCTGCTACCTCGACTCACTATGATGGTACAGGACAAACGGCGGACCTGTGCTGGGATACGGTCAAACGCTAACCTCGGTGAATGCTGGGTCATGCTGGCGGGATGGAGCAAACCCAACCATCACGGGCAGGGTTAGGGGCCATGCGGCACGTTGGAGATAGGATCCGCCTTAGCCTGGGGTTATCAGTCACGTAGGCGAGTCCAAGGCGGAGGTATATCAAGTGACCAGGCCCAGCACCTCGCCCAGCGCCCACCGAACTGTTTGGTACGACTCTGTGCAGCTTTATCGTCTCAGCCAAGTGCGCTCCGCCAACCAGCTCCGCCGTCTTCCTCACCCCCACGACGCACCAGCTCTCCGCTGCAGCTGGTCTTACTCAACAATCCTTCGCCGTCCGCTATCCGCTGGCCAGGATCCAGCCAAGCCTGGTACAGAGGACAATCACTGGCCCTGTGACAAGCCTTCCTGCAAAAAGCAAGCGCCCGATAGTTCCCGCAGCCATACATCTACTTCCACAACTGCTTCCCCGCTCGCAGTTGCACGTTACGACGGCACAGCACAAGCATACATCAAGCAAGCAGCTTGAAGGCGCTGTCTAAACTCTTAACCCCCCCGCTCAACTAGTCTCAGCCTATTGATGTCGGTTGACGTCCGTCAAGCTTTCACCTCTTTACGGTTTCCCGCTCGCGTCGAAACCGTGTCTAGATCGCAGCTCTCCAAAGTCCATACAGGAGATAGTACTCGTCCCGCTGAAACGTAGACCTCAGGCGAGAAAAGGTATACTATGGGCAGGCACTCGATGGCCACGAGCCTTGCTCCATCTGGCTGCCACCTCTACCACAATCAGACTAATTGCATCCCAGCAGCGTGCTTTGAACTGCAGGTCTTGATCCAGCATCACCCGGTTCGAGTGACTTATCTTCATCCCAACGCCGAGCCCAGATTCGTCTGGCGACAACACCTTCACGCTGGCGTATACAACGAACATCCCCATCATCAAGAGAAGCGGCAGATCCCACTTGAATACTAGTAGAAGGCCCCACGCGAAGCCGCAATCATGGCGACTACCATCAGCCCGCTTCGCCTCGACTTCGAGCCCAGAGACTCATCGCTGAAGTCTGCTAACGTCAACGTAAACGTTACTGGTGCTCCCTTGAACCTCCTGAAGCTGCTCCGGCTGCGGCCGGCTGCTGTCCCTTGCCCTCCTCTGCCCGATGGCGTCCGCGTGGTGACGGCCGCAGAGTACAAGCGGGCGGCAGCTTGCCTTGCCGAAGCCTTCGCAAAGGACGAAGTGGTTCTCTATCCCATTGACACGCCTGACCGCGCGCACTGGACAGACAAGGAGAAGTGGGATCTGCACGTGGAGATTCTCGAGTACGTGACGTATGCTCACATCCTCAAGGGACTAGTCACTACCGTTGGAGACTTCGAGGCTGTGGCGCTGTGGTACGAGTCCTCCGTGTCTGCATGTATCAATCACTTGCCTGCTTGCTCACTTGCCACGACAGGATGCCTCCCCACACCGACATGGACGACTACCTCACCATGTTCAAGTCGGGCATGTGGCGGCTTCAATACCGGCTCTCGGCCGAAGGGAAACGCCGCTTCTTCAACGAGTTCCTCCCGCTGCTGCACGACACCAAGCACTCGACCCTCCGGGCCCGCGACGACTCCAGCTGGTACCTCGTGTACATCGGGACGAGCCTCGGCGGCCGCGGCAAGGGTCACGCAAGCAAGCTCATCCGGCACGTGACGAGCCAGGCCGACAAGGACGGCGTGCCCGTGTACCTGGAGAGCAGCAACGAGGCTAACCCGCCCATCTACCGCCGCTTCGGCTTCGAGACGGTGCGGACGGTGTACCTGCATCGAGCGGAGAGGAACGTACCGCTGGACATCATGGTGCGGGAGCCAGAGAGGGTAGAGAAGAAAGAAGTAAAGTAACGAGGTAAGAACACGAGTGGACGGGAAGAAAGCGGCGAGCATTTTCAACATGCGTGCTCACGGAGGGAAGGAAGGAAGGAAGGAACTAAATTGCTGTTGAGCAGAGGTGCGTGCTGGCGTTGGGCGGGCTTCTTCAACAGAAGTCACGGGGTTTCGTGGTGTCGTGTACTTGTTCCACTCGTTGACGTGCAATTCCATCCAGCGGCGCTGTCGCTGGCTGCCCAGCTGAGTAAATGCAATATCACCGTTTCCGTTTCCACTCAACGCTCTTTCGTGGGCTCGTGCTCGGAATCATGTCCTATCCTGGTCGTCATGGTCATCGTGTGGAGTGAGTGAGTAAAGTGTGTGTGCATTTAGGGGTGTGTGCTCTCGCGCGATCGACGAAACGTCTCCACCGCTTCACTTGGCCGGGACCCCGACGGCGCGACACGTGGGACGGGCTATGCGCGTCGTACTTGCAACGGGCCGGCGTTTGGACTTGAGGCGGCCTCGTCGTCGGTTCCCTCGTCGGCGTGCTGCTCTCAGAGGCTTCGCACGGTGGGGTGGGTGCGAGGCAGACGCGGCAGGGCGTTTGATTGAGCGTGGCTCAGCGCTTGCACGTGTGCGGTCGGGTCGGATACGACGGTGAGGGTGGTGAGTAAGGGGAGGACGGGGAGTGGAGTTGATGCATTGGGATTGCGAGAGGGAGGGTTGGGTTGGGGCTCGGTGCAGCGGGTACCTATGTCGCCAGTGCCAGTGAACAGCGGACGCCGTGAGTGCGAATGAATCGACGGCGGGCTGCTTTGGGCACTGGATGCAAATTGGAGTGTCTGGATTTGCATGTGCAGCGGTGCGATTCGTTATGCGGTGGGCCGGTCGGTGTGTGAGATGGCATGTCGTGCGCCCGTGGATCCCAAGCCGTCCTGGCCATGGCCTGGCCGCATGAAACACGGCCCTCTCACTTCCCCCCGGGCTCGCTGGTCGCGCATATCTGGCAAGGCGGGAGAGAAGCGCTCAGTCGGTCTGCTTTCCCTCGCTCGACTCGACTCGACTCGACTCGACTCTAGCGGTAGTCAGTGTACTATATACGCACTGCGTCGGGCGCCCCCGGTATCGATAAACCCCGCAAGCGCTCCCGCGTCCATACGAGACGTCCAGGACGCGTCCTCCCGTGCACGTCAGTCAGGCTGCCAGCGCATCGCACAGGCAAATTTTGCGCAGACGCTCACGTCGACGTCCCACAAAGGCGCCGCCTGCCCTCGCTCATCCAACCGCCCTCCTACCTGCGCGTTGCACCACCACTCGACTCCCATCCTCCTCCCGCCATGGCGCCCGTCCCCCAGCTGCAGCGCCGCTACTCGGTCACAGGCCACACGCCCCCCGACGCCCTCGCCCTCGCCTCCAAGCAGCCGCTCTCCCCCAAGCTGCAGGCCCTCGACACCACCGTCCAGTCAACCCCCAGCTGCGGCCTCTGCGACCCGGGCCCGGATGCCGCGAAGCCCGACGACCCAGAGCCCGCCGATGGCGCCCGCGGCCGCAAGATCGAGCACCATGTCGTCGGCCGCATGGCTTCCAAGCGCTCCGCCACCCAATTGCCGTCTCCGAGTACGCCGACCGCCCACCAGTTGCCGACCAAGATTGCGAAGCTGGGGCTGGGGTCCCCGGGCATGGACGTTGATGTCGATGTAGATCTGGACGTGGGTGTGGACGTGGACGAGGACGAAGGCGTCTTCACCGAAACGGACACCTCGATACCTTGCGGGGACTACTCCGCGCCTTCCCCACCAGCCGGCTCCCTCCTCGCGGACCCTCCAAGTCCAAGTCTCTCCTCCCCGGTCCTCGACCCCTTCGACCTAGACACGCAGTACGACTCGGGCGTCGAAAGCCTCGCCCTCACACCAACATGCACCCGCACACCCACCCCCCTTTGTTCCGCCTCCCCCCCAAGCACCCCCATCCCAATCCCACCAACCCTCCTCACCCTCCCCCCAGAACTCCGCCACGAAATCTACCTCCGCCTCCCAGACCTCGTCCTCCCACACCCCCTCATCTACTGCCTCTCGACCTTCTCGACCACAGCGCAGCACCCGCTGGCCTCCGTCTCGCGCCTCGTGCGCGCCGAGGCCCTCGCTATTTTCTACTCCTACAACACGTGGACCGTCAAGCTGGAGTTCCGCCTCATGTACGAGGCGTTCCGCGATTGGATCATCCGGATTGGCGAGGGCGCGGGGGGGTTGCGGCTTGTTACTGTTTGTGTTAGGGGAAGGATGTTTAGGCCTGGGCGGGGGCATGCGAATCTTTCGGGCCATTCAAATGGTGGTGGGACTCTTAATCCAAACGGCCATGCGAACGGTCACGCGAATCCAAACCCTAATCTAAACAACCCAGCACCAGCACCAGCACCAGCACCAGGCATCCCCCCCTACGCCCTAGCAGTAGCCCAGTACACGCCTCCCGACGGCGACGCAAGCTTCAGCATCGACCTGAGCGAGAAGTTCACCGGCGGGAAGGTGCGGCTTGTACGGAACGATGGCACGCCCGACGCGGGTGCGAAGGCCGCTGCGTGGTTGGGTGACGCCGTGGGCACGCTCTGGGAGAAGAGGAGGGTCGGGCTGTTGTGCGGGCAGGACTGGGTCGACCTTGTCGATGGGTTTTTGGGGTTTGTTGGGTGGTAGGATATCTCACTTTATCTCTTCGGGGGTTTTGTGTAGAGGGGTGGGGAGGAGGGGTGAAAGGAAGATTTATATGCATATGCTTGAGCATGTGCGGATATCTGGATGATTGATATTTTTCTCTCTTTTTTTTTTTTCTTACTCTATTTTATTTTATCTGGGTTTCTTTTCTTATCTTACTTTTTTCTCCTTTGTGGCATGGTGTGGTATGGCGAGGTATGCCTCAGCTCAGCGCGGCGCTGGATTGGATCGGATCAGATTGGATCGGATTGGATCGGACTGGAGTGCTATCTTCCCACCCCCTCTCCTATCCTTATCCCTTCTACTCATACTTCCCCTCCCCCCTATCCCCTCCCTCTCTTTCCCAAGCTAAGCTGCGCTAAACTAAGCAGCCCTATCCGCTATCCGCTCCGCTCTAGCTAAACCTGCACAGTGCTCGCGTTCCCGCATCTTCATCTCCGCCTTTCCCCCTTTCCCCTTTGCTGTATCTCTTTCTTTTCCTTCTTTTTTTTTTATTTCGTTTTCATTTCGTTCTTACCTACTTGCTTGGATTAGCCTGGGATATGTATGTCCGGATTTGATTGAATTGGCGTTTTTGGACATGGGAAAATGGTATGGGCTGGGAGGTAATTATGCTATGCTACGTTTTGGCTGGTTATTTGGGGCGTTTTTTTTTATTGTTCTGGTTCTGGGTTGGGTTTTGCTTTGGGTTGGTGAGAGGTAGGGAGGGGAGGGAAGGGGATACGTAATGTGTTTAGGGGGGGAGGTAATGAGGGGGGTAGAGGGAATGAAATATCCGTGTTCAATGTTTAAAGTATGGTTTGATTTTTTGGTGTTTCTTCCTGAGAACGGGTGGATGTCTGATTTGATTTGAGTGTTTCTTGCTTGCAGTGAGTGGACCTTGCAATAGGTGGATGTCTGGTTTGAAGTGTTTCCTTTGTTATAGGCGGGTGGATGAGCGAGGGGTGGGTATGTGGGTAAGTGGGTGTGTGCGTGGGTGTAGGAAGGAGGGCATACTGGTATGAGAGGTTCACCTGGGTACCAGTCAAGAGTTATGCTAGCTATTTGATTATCTGCGAATGATGTGCTATATTATCATCTTGTCTTCCTGTCGTTAGCTTTCTAGTCCCCTGACCTAATCATGCTGCTGTGGATAGCGTTAGCTGTTGAAGAGGGCGATCTATCGCTAAAGCTGCCTATTGTACATCTGCCGTTGGTGTAACCTTGAGTACATGGAGTCAATCATCGATACAGTTTTCTTGATCAGATGAGAGCAAGGCTTGAGTAATCACGGCTGGGAGGGACAAGGCTGAACCGAGTGCAAAGTATTTACGGCTGCCTGGAATGTGCTCGTACCTACCCGGATAATATAACACCAATTGCGCAAGTGTCCAACCCCACCTTCTCGGGCTTATCTCTACAGCCACCCCCTCAGAACGATTCCACGCAGACGTCGTGTGTTATAAGGGCAACTGCCAATATCAATCGTTCAGCCTTTCGGTCTTTGCCACGTAGTCAATCCAGCGACAACGAATGTTAGCCTTGCGATTTTGGGGTCTGACCGGTGAGTTGACTTGAGCACTGAAACTTTTCTCTCATTTTTGGTGGCGCAACCTCCTTCGCTGCGAGGTCTATAACTTTACATTGGTGCCTCACTAATCTGTACCATCTCATCTTAAAGCAGTACTTTTCGCTTTAGCGGCGCGATCACAATAAAAACACTGCACCATGTCCTCAGATCTCGACCCACTAGAAGTGCTGACTTCCCCGTCTCTATTCAAACATTCATGTCTGGCGCGACCAGAGGAACAAATTCGTCTCGTCACTCTTTCTGAACGCAATGGCGAAATTGAATGCAGTATCGAAGTAGTAGATCTGGAAACTTCGCCCGATTTTACCGCATTATCTTATTTATGGGGTCCCGAACGCCCTACGGCTCAAATTCGTCTCAACAACTTACAGTTCTCCATCCGCAGGAACCTCTTCTTGTTTCTGCAAGAGATCCTTAAGACCAAGGATCTTCATGAGAAAAATCCGAAAATCGAAGATCCAACATACCCGAAACTCTGGATGGATCAAATCTGCATCGCACAAGAAATTCCTGAAGAGAAGAATCACCAAGTCAGACTCATGTCAGCCATCTACAAAAAGGCAAGGTCTGTACTCGTTTGGTTGGGGAAGCCTACAGATGAGCGTCGCCAGCTCGCAAGAACGTTTGGCAATATCTTGTCGCCTTCGGAGCCACCTTTGCCAGAGGAAATTGGAGCAGTCGAAGCACTCCTTCGTGAGGAGTACTGCCAACGTCTTTGGGTGAAACAAGAGGTATTACTCAACAACAATGCTACCGTATTGGTTAGCTCGGAAGAAAATCGCATTGAATGGAACTTGGTCCACACCATTTCCGCAGGCCGAACCGAAAAACAAGGATTCAGCAGCGATCTCCAGCGCGCGTGGGGTTTCGTATTGCAACCTCCCAGTAAACTTCCGCTTAAGAATCTCAGCATATGTTTCATCGCGTTCGGCAGAAGTTCGTGTTCCGAACTTAGAGACAAGGTTTATGGGTTGCTAGGTCTCCTCCACCCGTCGGTATGGCCCGAAGTTGATTATAGCAAGACTATTCATCAGGTCTACCTCGAGGCTGTACTTCGCATGTGGAACGAGGTCTTTTATTCATGCACCAAACATAAAGTGACTTGTCTTACGTATCGCCAGTTCTGGATGGTTGCTCAAATTGCTTGCATAGGCTTGGGCAATGAAATGGATGTAAGTTTTGGCGCATTCGATCACGTTGCTTTCGTTAAGAGGATAACTCAATCCAAAAACGCACGTAAACCGGACATCATCCGTGAGATAGGCTACGAATTTGATGAAGATGGTGGATTTGGGTCGTGGTGGTTCGAAGCTGGAGGAACTGTTCATTGGCATGATGAAGACAGACGAATAAACGACGATGTTTGTCGTGATTATGGGAGGATTCATATTTCCCATGGTGCGAGAACTCTAATACCATCAAGGAGGTGCAATGGGGAATTTAGCGCACATGCGCGAAATTCATTTGCTGACTCGTTTATGGGTACAGACCATGGTTGGTTCCAGTCTTGCCCCGGTGGTAGCGCATGTGTTGATCCAAATTTCGAAGTACTTCCAGAAGATGTAGATGAGTGGTTGTAAGACGAGATAAAGAGAGATTTTGAAGGTCGCTGGTAACGTAACAGTAGAGCGTGTTGACTACCGTACACTAAATATCATGTATGAACCCGACGTCTCGAGTAGAAGGGAAATGTAGTGTCCTCTTTGGTAGCGCTCTCTGCTGTAGGTTCGTATAAACATCGTACGATGTACTCTATTACATTGCCTACTAAGTTCGGGAATAATCTGAAATCCGCTACTATCATGGCGGCCTCTACTTTACTATACACAGATAGCAGAACATGATTAGACGGGTCGGAAGTGTGCACTGATGTTGCAAGGAGATCAAAAGGATTATATCTAGGTTTCTTTAGAGAGAATTGAGATGTGAAATTGATGAGGAAATGGTATCATGCCGAAATATGAGTAGGGTCGGCGTCGAGTGGTGGGGTGAGACTGCAGCCTTGTTCGTGGTCAGGCTGAAAGTGCGGTCTCATATTCGCCGGTAGCTTTCACGACGATTTGCCCCGTTTTTAGAAAAACTTGACATGAACGCCTATTTCCAATTACAATAGTCTACTTTAAGTATAGAATCTTACAGGTATTAAAACAACGGTTTCAATTTACGAGAGGATTGAAAATGCGCCCCGCGCCCCTGCTGACGGTACGTCACATGTCACTAGAATATCATCAGCCTTGTGGTTTTCAGAATGTAGGTGGGATTGCATTGCCACACGTCGAGCCCAATGTATGGTCTCATTTCTGGGGTGTTGCTGTTGCAAGCAGTCGTTGTCTGCGAGCTCCCAGGAGAGGACAGTTGCGACTTTGATACCTTTTTTAGACGTATGCGTGCTCTTCGTGCCGCCAAAAACCACACTTCCGTCACACTCTACAAGGTAATGCCACAATCCTCTGTATTCACTTTAGGATTTATTTCAGTATGTCTATAGACAGTGGTCTTGCATTGTTCAAACTTTGACAAGGCTGACTCTGTCACGAACTGCGAGAAGCGAGCGTGATCGGCTTATTGCAAAATCTACCCGGGTCTTCACAATTCTAGGTACTTATGTCCCGCGGTCTCATTGTGTAGATGGGGGCCTTCATTCACGCGCTGCAATGATCGTAAGACGAGGAGATAGTAAGATATGAGAGCCTAGGGCTCCGGTGAAGAGTTGGGGAAATAGAAAGTCATGGATTTTGGTACCGCAATCCCCAGCCAATGAGGAACTTGCATGTAAGATGCGACCGCAGTGAGCCCCTCGTTCACAGCCAATCGCTTAATCACAGCCGCATCTGGAGCGAATATAAATGATCACTGAGTCCATCATCTTCGACAGCTACCGTAGGCCTTGAGCCATAGTCTTCTCCACTAGACTACTACGGTCTCCTCTCAGACTTTTCCTGGCCTGCGTCACCGACATCGAGGCCTTCGGGCCACCCGAAATTATAAAATCCTCTTTTCTAATTCTCTCCAACATCAACGGCATACGTTTGGACCATACACCCCTAACGGCTTTTCTTTCCATTGTTTTATTAGTTCGACGATTGCCCAGCTAGTCAAGCGAACGGTTTGTGGAACCAAGCGCGGAGGAACGGCTTCGCGCTACAACCCGGATTCAGTCCTTCACCATTAAAGATTTAACATGTTTACCGACGCCTCGCGGCCAAACCACATATCCAAATACCAATTCACGGTCTTTCACTCACACTGCCCCTGACTTAGAAATTATCGACTTCCCTGCGTTTTCAGATTCTTACGACATATCCCACGATGCCAGTATTTCTTTTGGCCTGTTAGACGAGTGTACAACTCAACCAAGAATCCCTTCCCAAGCCCACACAGCGAATATTCCTGGAGGTTGTTTCGACTCTTTTGTAGGCGATAGCCAAGGATGGTTTGGCTGGGATACGTTCTCAGAAATTTCCACTGCCTATCCCCTCGAGCTGATGACAACGAACAATAGTTTTCAGCCTTCTTTAATTCCGATCGAAAACTCTAGCTTGAGCACAAATGTGTCTTTGTTACCGTCGGATTTAAATTACACTACAACGTCGACATCATCCTCCAGAATCCAAGCTTCGTATCCAGGATTGATTGGTCCTTCTACCGATCTCAGTGACATACAAACTATACCTCAACACATGAACGATACACAACCCCCCAGGGTCAGTCAACAGCATATGTCTGAATTCATCACACAGCTCCACCGCCGCAATCCTGGTATCGCGATCAGTCGTGCGACACGGTCGTTTATGTGCAAGGAACCTAATTGCTTAGCGAGTTTCAGTGAGCATAAGCAACTTCAGTATGTAATTGCTCCAGAAACTTACCACCATGCGCATACAACTGACAGCTAGTCTAGGAACCACACCAAGCGCAACCACCTCAAGCACGAATGTCGATTGTGCTCAAAAACCTTCCGCCACCGGAAGTCGCTTTGGGACCACGATCAAGCGGTGCATAAGAAGGTGAAGCACGGCTGTGATATTCCAGGCTGTACTTACGTTACTGCAAGAAGAGCCAACGTGAGAAGGCACAAGAAGACTAAGCATGGAAGGGCGTGAACTGAGGAATGTCGTCATTAGGACGAACTTTCACGATAGAATAGACATTTTTCCTTTTTAATACATACGCATGCTCTTGTGGAGACGCTCATCCGTTTCGAAGGACCGGATCACTCTGGCATCACACGCATCAATCCTGAATGTTTTGCTGCAAGCATTGTCGAAGCTAAGTGAAAAAGACCATAACTAACTCGGAATGTGATTTGCCTGTCGCGTTACTTTCGGACATGTTCATTTTCGTAGATTTCGAATGCTATGAACGTTTGCACCCCGTTGCGCATGGTAATATAGATTTAACAGTGTCGGACGAGACCAAATAATTAGGACACTAGGTCATATGATGAAAGCAAAATGTATGAGAACAGCGGCAACGTATTGATCACCGCTGCATATGGGTAATAAAAGACGTCTATTCTTAGTGTGGGGGTTTTCCGTACCAGATTTACTGATGAATGAGGATCGCCAGATCGCATTCAGGAGCTTCAAGTATTATATATCTGAGTGCGCTGTGTATTCGAACCACTGTTAAAGAAGACGAGGTTCATTAAGCTTGTACTGAGTCAAGTGTTCGGCGGTTCTGACAACGAATCGGCAATCGACTGCAGTATGATCACAATGTCATACCCTCCTTATCGTATTCCCCAAAACTCAACATCTTTGGCCATCGATTGCCCCCTGCTCATCAAAATGTAGAGGGCAATTCTACTCGGAACAGTACCACGTTACTCAAGTGCAACGTTCCACAAGGAGACAAAATTATCCGCACACAAATCCGACGAATTTTTGACGCTGTCTTCAACTCTAAGTTACAGCCCAACTTCAGATCCTCCTGACTTTCCTCCCTCCCTCGCTATGTCGGACGCCTGTGACGAGTCGGAGCGTTACCTTCGTCCCACCAAATATGATCGAGAAGAGTCCAAACGAAAATGGGTGGAAAAGCAACTAGATACATTGTTCGAGGCTCTCAATCTCGGTGAGACGATAGGCGCAACGCTATCTCTGGCCCCAACATCGTCTTCGTGTTCGGCCGGCGAAGCTGTCGACAGTGAGACAACAATCGACAGTTCGGTTGTCGAAGCAAGTTACCACACGAACCCATCTCGAGATGACCAATACCGATGGCGCTCCAAATCCAGCAAACGCCGAAAAAGAAAAGATGCTATAGTGGCAAAGGCGAGCTTCGAGGGAGACACGTCCAAGGCTGTCGAGACAACATCGTCAACTCTCTGGTCAATCATGAACCTCAGCTCCGCACAGCAAATAGCAGTTAGGTTTACGGCAAATCGTTGGATCGACTATGCCACTACTCCTGGATATAAACTACGGGAAGTCGAGCAAGTCATCTTAGACATGAAAGCTCTCAAACAATGGCGTAAGCGTAAGGAGCGCAAGAAGCGCGATCAGTTCTGGACTTGCCCTGGCGAACTCCATTTTTTCGCCTGTGGGCATTATGTGCTTGTCCTCTGCGAAGATTGCGGTGCTGGGTGGGAACAAGGTTTCACTGTATTCTGCAAGCGTCATGCTGCACATCTATGCTTGTGTTTGGATTATGCATGTCCCCAATGCCCCGAAATGGAGCGGCCTGTGTTAGCATTCAGGGAGCTAGTGTTGCGTCTGGACCCTTCTATGACAATCAGTCGCACGAGTTTTCAGCAGCTGTATGTGGAGCGTGAAGGTCGGGCGGCGCACAAAGGGTTCGCACCTGGGGTTCCAGTCCGGTTTTATGTCATGTGTTATAATTTCATGGTTGAGAAGGATCGTATGAACTCTACGGCTAGGACGGTTCCTATGCGGAGTGACATATCTCAGCTTGTACCTTATCAATCTTCAGTCAGTACTATCTAGGACAAAAGGAATGCAGATGGTTCAGTAACCCAGAGCGTGTCTCTTTGCATCGTAAACTTCGTTCCCCAAATAAACATATATTGATACAAACGAGTACTAAAGCTGTGTGTTCATCTGCGCCTTGTTTCAAGAGCAGACCTTGTTTTTTTTAAATCTATATAAAGTATAAAGGGGAGTTCAAGTGAACAGGGAAGGTAGCATGCTCGTTATCGTGATATCCCAAGCCAAACCTGTACCCAAGCTGACAGCGCTTGACCACGCAATCAGAAAGTAATTGTGAACCTTTCTAATGCGCTGTGACAATGACCACATCAAATCTTTCGCTCTTATGCTTGCTTCTCATGTGCCTCCAGACATTGTTCTTCTTTGCGGTCTTATAAGAGCACCCAGGGGCGCCACAAGCGTGCCTTATGCCTCTATGATCTCTTTGCCTATGATCCCATACCGACTTCCGATCAAAATAGGATATGTCACAGCCGCGTTCTGGGCATCTATGAATGACCCGTTTGCTCTTGACTTGCTTTCTACTGTTTACAAGGTATAAGCAATTAGAAAGTCCACATTGGATCGGTGCGTGACTCACAGGCGATGCGGACGTTTGATAGAAACCTTAGAGTGACCAGAAGTCGTGGAAGAAATGTCGGGAGAGCTGCCGTTTCCAGAATATCCAGCTGGCTTGAAGGATAGGACTTGTGCGATGTTGATCTCAAAGTCCGGTTCATGTTGAATACCGCATAAACTCGGTGCAACGCAAGCAATGTCGCTTTGCGTGTATTGATTATACTGTGTAGGATATTCCTGGTAAGATGCTGAGGATAAGAAGTTTATTGATGTTGTTTCAGGCCAATTGTCGTAGTAATTGTGGATTGGGACATGAGAAGCGGTGTTTTGTGGATTTTGCGTATTATATGGTAATGATGTTGCCGTTAGAGAGTTTGTCGTAGCCGAGAAGATCCAGTCCTGATCGAACTGCAAGTGATCAACTACTGGAGACAAATTACTGGGCAGAGACTGGGGGATGACTGAATGTGAAGGTCCATGGGGTGGGCAGTGTGCCTTTGGACTCAACGAGTTATCTTCCCAGTCTAAGCCCAGGCTAAAGTTTTCGATGTTGTTGTTTATGCCGAAGTTGTCAAGTATAGTATCATCAGGATTCTTTGGAATGCCAGATGTTACATCGACATGGTTACCTAATAAAGCGGAAATGGTGAAGGCGCGAAGCCGTAGCTCCGCGCCGGAAGGAAATTGGTGTCAAACTGGCGAACTATTAGCAGAGAAGAGGCTTATTGAGATGAGTTGAAAACATACTAGGAGGGGCACAACGTTTGCTGGGTTGGTGAAGGTTGATTGAGGAAAGAGACAACCAAAATGGTTTATATAGACGGCTATACACACTCAATTTTAGCCTTTTCACATCGCAGCGAAAATGCTCAACCTATCATTCACCGCACGGACATTTGAGACCATGCGTGTAACACTCCCACCGTGACAATGCTTGAACAGACCCACTATTAGTTAGGCTCGTAATGAGGTCCTTCGGCGAGACTATAGGCCTGGCGTGGTCTCGCTTCAACGACACTGCGATCTGCACGTAAAGCAAAAGTACTTACTGCCTAACTTGTGAATGGAATAGTGTTAGCTAGGCACATTACAGCACCTGCGTCCCAGTCGTTTACATCTAAGAGGCGACGCAACAAGCGGCACCCATCGCGCGAACCTTTGATCAACAGTATGCATCTTGTAGGGCCATGTTGGCAGATGCAGCTCAGATTTGCTCGAAATGAGAAGCCGCATGGGAGCTAAAAATTCGCGATGAGGCCCATGTGTGAAGCCACTTTGTAGGTCGATGAATACGGTTTGTTGCATGAGACCTCTACGTGTGTGTTACCATCGTTCCATGGATTCAAGTTTATCTCATGACTCGTGCAACGTGTGTACCACTTTGCTCGGCCACGAGTTAGGGTTCACAAATGCATGCTAAGCGAGCGTGATACGAGCATGATAGCATAATTCAATGAAGGCGGTTTTCCTACATTGTCAACAAGGTTGCATCCTACGACGAACGGGTATGTGATTTCCAGCGTTTCCAAAGAATATTCAATCTCGATCTCGGTCTTACTGCTAACATTTTTGGTTCTCCATGGCTCCACAGGTTCGTGATTTCTGGTTCGTGATTCTTGGTTCGTGTAGCGTCAACCCCTGTCATAACCAGGGCGTTAGAATTGACTGCATCTGCTATCACAATGACATGTATCAGTGAGTCCGAAAGGATTCTCCAAGACTGCGGTCTCACTATGTTTATCCGTTTTCAGCCTTGAATCGCCCTGTCGGGCAACGAGTGAATGCAGATCAACCTCTTTGTACCTTCCAACCCTCTCATATTTTTCGATCCCCTCTAACTTCTCGATCTCCTAGTCTTCTAGTCTCTTTGTTGGCTCGCTTGTCCCTGTCTATCGATTCAACAATACTTCGTATTCCCATACGTAGTGTGACTGGACATTGAAGTCCACAATATACTTACAACGCACTAGGTCGACTGCATGTCGACTACAACGGGTCGAACACCCTAGCCAATATCCAAGCACACTGCACCAACATCCCAAAAGCGTATTCCTCATTCTCGCCCCAACCACAATCACTACGACAGCTGCATAAATGTCCAACAGTCTGCTAATTGCAGGGAGGAAATGTACCAAGGAATAGAGCCCTAGCATACCGACCACCTCCCTGCTTGTACTTCCACATATTCTGGCTTACCACCATACTGCCACCAATCGCTTTTTTCCCTCCAAATACACCACATCCTTCCGACACACCGACTCGGATGTATACCTGCATCACTATCTTCTCTCGGCCCCCTTTATCGCATATTCACCGCCTTCGCCTTATCTCTACCACATGCACCTTGTCTCTACCACACCCACCTCGTCTCTACTACATCCACCTCGTCTTTACCACATCCCCGGTTAGTAGCCATGATGCTCTGCAGCAAACAATCGCAACCAAAGACGAGCATGCTTTGTAATATTTGACATTCTTCTGATACGTGAGGCAAATTCTTTCTCGTTCTTGTATATACACAGCCTTCTATGACACATCCCTTCCCTAGGTACACATATGTTACAGCCCTGCCCTGAACTAACGCTATGACTCTTCCCCATCCGTTGACGTGGGTTTCCGTCGCGCACGTCGAATTTGCACTGTGATGGGTGGCTGTTCATCTTCCTCTGCCTTCTTCAACCCCAGTACCTGCCCGATGAGCCCACCAGGCTTGGGTACAGGGCACTCTCTCTTCGGGGCCGCCCACTCATCGGCTTCCTTCATCTTCTTCCTCTCCTCACTCATGACGTCGTTGCACGTCTCGTCCTTGGGCACTCTCCTCCGCCTCCTTGGGTCTGGGGAGTCGGCGAGGGTTCGGGGGTCCACGGGGCATGGGAGGAGATGCGGGGTCGCAACGACAAGAAAGGAGACCACGAGGGTGGTGGTGAACAGCGACATGGTCGACCGCGAGCGGGGATGGAGATGTGGAGGCATTGTGGTGTGAGCGCTACAGGGCGTGCAGCGGAGGCATCGCAGGGCCTGGAGGGTGTCAATGGCTTTGTTGAGCCCGGGGGTACGGCGAATAGGTCGTACCAAGCCAATTGAGATGCTTGGACGGCGGACAGGCGCGGAATGAGCGTGGGTGCGGGGGTGGGAAGCTGGTGAGAGGCTTTTGGGCGGTGCGGGCAAGCTCTCTCCTGCGGCTTGGAGGACCAAGCCACTAAGTGGCTGATCCCTGCCCGCCCGCAACTTCGGAGCTAACTGCGTCGTGCACTCACCACCATCTTTTGCTGCCCACGACCTTGCCAGCCGTTCGAATTATCTCTTGATAGTTTCGCCTCGCGTGCTTGCGCTCGTTGTTCGCGCGATATTCATCCACCATCTCGGATATCCCCAGGCTACACGCGCCGCCCCACGCGACCTCTGCCCGCCGCCATCTCTGCGTACCAAAGCTTTCCGGCTGGCACCAGACTGGAGCGCTTGCTTTCGACTTTGACGGATCCGCGCATATTTTTGCCCGCGCGGGCCAAGGCGTAGCTGCCACCATGAGCATCGGCGGCAGCGACCTCGACAGGTACACAGAGTAACCGACACTGCCCGGAACGCGGCGCTCACAGTCTCCAGAGCCATCACCCAGCTTCGCGCATGCCGACCTATACCTGAGAACCAAGTCCGTGAGCTATGCTACAAGGCACGAGAGTTGCTCATAGAAGAGGGCAACGTGGTGGGAGTGGACGCGCCAGTGACAGTACGTCATTACATGCGGAACGTCCGGGCGATGCTGATGTGGACGCCCGTCTAGATATGCGGTGACATACACGGCCAATTCCACGACCTGATGGAGCTGTTCAGAGTTGGAGGCGATGTGCCCGATACAAACTATCTGTTCATGGGTATGCTCTTTCGACAACACGCGGCATGCAGTGGTCGCTCCGGCACTGACGTACCCAGGCGACTTCGTCGACAGAGGCTTCTACTCACTAGAATCATTTCTCCTATTACTTTGCCTCAAAGTCCGCTACCCCGACCGAATCACCCTCATCCGCGGAAACCACGAGTCGAGACAGATCACAACAGTATACGGATTCTACGATGAGTGCCTGCGGAAGTACGGAAGCGCAAACGTCTGGCGGTATTGCTGCGAGGTGTTCGATTACCTAGCACTTGGAGCCCTTGTGACCGGCGCTGCCACGACGCTAGACCCGACCGACGGCCCCATTGCAGACAACGTGGACCTGCCAGATCCCGGACAGGACATCGAGATAGAAACTCTGAATGCCAACGGGGAGATTATGTTCCGCTATGCACGGAACGGAGACTCACAATCAAGTGCCGCGTCCCAGGGCAATTCCAACCCAGCCTCTTCCTCTCCGATAGGACCTACGCCTTCTCGGTCAGGCGCAGCTGGCACGGGTGCCACGTCTTCTGCAAATGGTTCGTCGCGGAACGACACTGGCGCTATTCTATGCGTCCACGGCGGTCTCTCGCCTTTGATCGATTCGATCGATAAGATTAGGTTGCTCGACCGGAAACAAGAAGTGCCACACGAGGGAGCCATGTGCGACCTGCTGTGGTCAGATCCTGATGAGATTGACGGATGGGGTCTATCGCCCCGTGGCGCAGGTTTCCTCTTCGGCGCCGACATCGTAAAATGCTTCAACTACAAGAACGACCTTAGCCTCATCGCACGCGCGCATCAGCTAGTTATGGAAGGTTTTAAGGAAATGTTCGACTCGACTATTGTAACCGTGTGGTCCGCCCCCAACTACTGTTATCGCTGCGGCAACGTCGCGGCCATCCTCGAACTCGGCGAAGACGGCTCCAACGCAGGCTTCGTGCGGCGTAGCAACGGCGAGCGTGGAGGTGGAGGTGGTGGCTGGATCCTAGGCTCCAACGCGGGACCTAACGGCGCCGTCAACGAAGAAAATAGACGGCTGTCATCCGTCCTGGGAGAGAGCATGCAGAAGCCGCGTGATGGGCCCGGACGGCGATACAGGGTGTTTGAAGCGGCGCCGCAGGATTCGAGAGGCATGCCGGCGAAGAAACCCGTTGCAGATTACTTCCTCTAGGCGGGCGGTGCCAGGCTGAAGGCAGAGTGGATTCTCTGTGATTACCGCGAGAAGCCTCCGAATGTGATGATGGCCAATTCCAGGTGTACGGACGTCACGAGATGGAAGGGGCCCGAGTACTTCTTGTAAAGAGAGTTGGGAAATGAGTCCCGACCTGAGAATTGATTGGAGTTTGGTTAGGATACCCGGATTAGTATAGTTTTGGGCTACTGAATGAATGCATGGGTGTTTGGTTGTGGAAATGATTCAGTTGGTTCAGTGAATGTGCTTTCTAGCTGGGCGTAGTTACTCAAATGAGGTGAGGTTCAATGACTGTCACCAATATTACGGTGAAGGTCATGGGCGCCTGCAATTGCAGAGGATGACGGAGAATAAATCGGACGCTTTGGTGCTTGTCATGACCAAAAGAGTTCGATTTATTTTGTCACCCTCTGGGAGTTCTTCTAATGCGCTTATGTATTAATTGTATTATCTTAACCCGATATAGAAACCTTGTCAGCGCAGATGTGTGCTTCGCCAAACTAAATCAAGTAGTTCGTACCGCTTCAGCTCTACCTCCATGCAGTATAGCTTCCTCTCCATACCCAAATTTTGACGGATAAGATCCTCGATTCAATATGTAGTTGCGAGACGTGGACTTTGCAACACCGTTTACGCGATTGAGTTCACGATATTCTTATATAGATGCTGCTCAATGGCTTGCGGCCCACAACCATGGTTATCAGGCAACGAAGCCGAGTGGCTAGAAGTCGGGAGAGGATGTAGTTTGCAGCACGATTGTGGAGACCCGCTGGATCTGGCTTTTTCCCCCGCAGAATTATTCAGCAATGACACTCGCGAGGCGTCACACGTGCCAGTCGAGTTCCTCATCCAGTCATCGTCAACAGGGCTTATCTTGACCGCATGTCTGGAAGTGCACCGCAGATAATTGCTCTGCTGTCCAAGTTGTTGCCCTCTCTTAACCAATGTCGACGTGATCATACTAATCAATTGATCATTCCAATTGCATTACATTCATCCAAGTGAGACATTGTCGACCTGCAATATGGCATCCGCAGCCTTGCACGGCTTGTTCGATATACAGCAATCATCTTCCTCACCCCCAGACCCTCCTGTCACCAACCCACCAGCTACCTACCAAAAGACAACCTCCATCAGAAAAGAAGCCCCCTCCAACATAGAACTCGACGACCTCACCTTCGGCCAACGCTACAATGGACCCTCGACAGCGCCCCAAACACCCAAAGGCGAACCCTCAGGTTTCCAAACCCCAAAGACACCAAATGAACTCGAGATCAGCCGTCCCAGCTCTCCAACCGCAAACGAAGCAGTCAGCCAGATGCAGACCTGGAACAACCCACCCATGAACAAATGGCGGATCCTCTGCTGCTGCTTAATCTACTTCGGAAACGGGATCAACGACTCTGGTCTGCATACCACCAATCCCATATAACCCCAGAAAACTAACAGCCCCACAGTCGTCGGAGCTCTAATCCCCTACATGGAAACCTACTACCGCATCGGGTACGCCGTGATGTCCATGGTCTTCGTCGGCAACGCAGCAGGCTTCATCAGCGCGGCCTTCTTCTGCAACGCGACGCTGGGGAAACTCGGGCGCGCGAAGACCCTTGTGTTCTCCGAGGTCCTCCTGCTCGCCGCGTACATCATGCTCGTCGCGACGCCGCCTTATGCCGCCGTGATCGTGTCTTTCTTCCTCCTGGGCTATGGAGCTGCGACGTCGCTCGCGCTCAACAACGTCTTTTGCGCAAACTTGCACCCGCCTAGTGCTATTCTCGGCGCTGCCCATGGGAGTTACGGCCTGGGAGGTATCGTTGCGCCGATTATCGGGACGGCCATGGCGTCTAGAGGCGTGCTGTGGTCGCGGTTCTACTTCATCTGCGTGGGCCTGCGTCTATGCTGTATGGTCTTCGCGGCGTGGGCATTCTGGTCGTATGCAGAAGACCACCCGCAGACGCTGCTGAGCGCGCAGGCACCAGCCGCGGGGACCGAGACCGCAGAGTCCAAGTCGAAGAACCTGAAGCTCGCGCTCAAGAACCGCGTTACTGTTTTCGGCGCGCTGTTTATCTTTGCGTATCAAGGGGCGGAGGTCTCCATTTCGGGCTGGGTGATTTCTTTCTTGATTAATTACCGTGATGGGGATCCTGGGAGGGTGGGTTACGTTACTGCTGGGTTTTGGGTAAGTTTGTGTTCGTATGTTCATGTGTCCATCTCTCCATCTATTCGTCCACGACCCTCCCCCCTTTTCATGAAGTAAACTCCTACCAATCCACTTTATCCAAACTAACACCCAAAAGGGCGGCATTACCCTCGGCCGCTTCGTCCTCACACACCTCGCGCCCCGCATCGGCGAAAAAACCTTCGTGACCGCCCTAACCGTAGGAACCCTCTGCCTGCAACTCCTCGTCTGGCTCGTCCCCAACGTAATCGGGGACGCGGTGGCCGTCTCTCTGCTAGGCCTACTCCTCGGACCAGTCTACCCCTGCGCCCAAACCATCTTCTCGCGCCTCATGCCTCGCCACGTGCAGACCACGGCGATTGGATTCATCGGCGGTGCGGGCAGCTCGGGGGGTGCGGTGGCGCCGTTTACGACGGGTATTCTTGCGCAAGCGGCCGGCACATGGGTTTTGCATCCCGTTTGTGTGGGGCTGTATGTTGCTATGATTGCGTTTTGGGTTGGGTTGCCGAGGGTTAGGAAGAGGATGGAGTAGGTAGGAGAGGACTATGCTTTATGTGGATTGTTTGGGTGGGGATGGGGATGAGGTGGTTTTTGTTTTTTATTTCAGATGATGGCTTGGGGAGGCGGAGTAGCGTGCTTGTTGGTCGGGTTTCTGAGCGTGATGAATCATGTTATATGTAGGAAGGTAGGGTGGATAGATAAATGTCACACACGCAACGCAACGCGTACCCACCTATATTGACATATCCCTCAACACATTTAATCCCCAGCTCACATACTCATTCTCCCAATCCTATCTAGAATGCCAAAAAATTTTTAATCTGTCACTCGCCCGATTATCTCCCTTCTCAAACCCGCCACACATCCACGACACCTCACCTCACAAGCTCACAGACCTACAACTAGCCGCACGACCTTCGAGCTTCCTACTACTCTGCGTTTCTACCATTATTCTAAATTCAACCCCAAACCTCCGGAACAAATACACACCAGGGTAAGAAAATACCTCACCACACGTATGCCACAGAAATCAAAATCCGACCGACGCACGCGCATACGAGAGCACGAAAATGCAGTAAGTTAGGCAGTCCTAGACTAAAAGTGATACGTAAGGTTCAGCTTAATTTATTGCCCTGAACGCGAGTGTAAAGGAGACTTAATCCTCTGATACGGTACTGTGGGGAGAGAGTGGGTTCGTATTCGTGTTGCGGGGTTGGTGTGTGCTGTGGTTCGTTCTCTGTACGGAACGACGGCAAAGAGGGACTGGGGCGCGTCAGAGCGAATCGTTCGGTTGGAATTGTAGGGTTGGAGAGATAGAGGATTAGTCAGGTTGTGTGAGTGTGTGGTTTCTTTGGGGGTGGGCGGGCTTGGTGGGTGAGGTTTGGGGTGGGGTTCTGGGATCTTCTTTTTTTCTTTTTCCGTGAGTTTTTTTTTCCTTGCAGGCTGCCATGATTGCTTATCTTCACCGGATTTGTCGAGGTCGTGGATGCGGTGTGTCCCCTGGGAAGACGGTGTTTCGGATTTGTTTGGCGTATCATGGTTACTTTTTGAGATCCCCTGTTCCCAACGGTGCTTTGCGTTGGATGGGCAAGGTAGGGAGTTATCAGAAAGGCCGGCAAGGGTACAGGTTGGTTGCGGACACTTGAATGCAGAGTTTGTTGCGGTCACTTGCACCACTCTTGGTTCGTTAATATCGCGCCACTCCTCTACTCCCTAGTTCCATACAACAATGAAAGCTGCCGGTTAATGCAAGCTCGAGTTCAACAACCGGTGCACTTAGAAATGATTTCGGGATGTATCAAAACAAATGCTTAAGACGATAACTTCTATTTTTGCATATATGGCCGCTCATGTCCGCTCTCGAACTACAAGCTGGACAGTGTTGCGACTGCGCGAGCACTGTCCGGTCTAGCTTAATGTCTAAAAGTCTAAACACTTCTAATGTCATCATATTATGAACTTCGTGGTCCTGCATCGAACTACGATGTTGGCAGGAGGTTCGTTCGCCTCAGTGCCTCGATAACTCCGCTTGACATCGTAGAAACATGTCCCTGCACAGTCTTCTCGGGCTAGCCGGACAGCCTCAAGCCATGCTTTTATCCCCGTTTCCCATCAGAAAGGCCCAAGAACCTATTGCTTGGGATGCTGAATTTTAAAATATTGATAGACACCATGGGTACGCGGGTCACCGATTTCGTCGTGTTTCTTCCGAATCTATCGGAGCGAACGTGCCTCGGAATCGCCGAATCGCGGTATAAAGGTTTGTTTTCTTAAGATATCTGTCTTTGCTCTCATACACCATGTGGACTTGTGTACCTGTCCATAACATTAAAAACCACCGCGTTGTTAACGTAGCAATGTTGTCCAGGCTGACAGCCCAATTCAGCTTCAAGCTCTGCACCCGCATCGGTTCGCATTGTTCGTATTATGTTGGCTGCATCGACACAGGAGGATGTGTTGTAGTAACTGGTAGGATCGGCGACGTGTTGGTGATGCGGATGGGGTTGTTGTCGTGGCCAGGCAGTTTGGAACGACTGATCGTATGGCATGAACGGCGGCACATCTTCTCTCATCTCAGGAGCTGGTGTTAGAGAAGTATGCAAGTATGGTGTACCGTGGAACGATGGAGGTGGAGTACCCATGCTCGAGACGATTGAGTGAGGACTCGGCGAGTCGTTGCTGCTCATTGCCGCCGAACGAGGCACCGGAATTGCAAGTGGCGGGTTCACGGGTGTAAGAGGGGTATTTCGGACGTCCTGAGGGCTGACTGGAGAACTCGAAAATGCCGGGGCGGTGTAAGCTATTCTCCGCTCAAGCATGGCACTTAATGACTGTGATGCTGATATCTGCCCATATGATCTGTCGTGCATACTACCCAATGCCACGGCAATCTCCGGATCAGAAACGCCCCGCTCGTGAAGTAGTGCTCGCAACTTGCGGTTCTCGTCCAGGACCTTGCGGGCTGCGCCTTGAATCTCTGTGGATGCTTCGACGCCCACATGTTCGCAATCACGTATCTTGGCTTCTAGCTCTTGGAGGTATTCTTTTCGCCGTGCTCGCGATCGCCCTGTGTCTGGTTAACATGCGTTGACTCAGGGCTATCCACTAGTCGCGCGACTGATCTCCACTCGGACGGCGAGAACCTGCTTCCGCGGCACAGCAAAGGGCAAACAGTGCATCTGGCGCCATCGGAAGGTCCGGAAAACCAAGCGTGGCTCTGAGAGAAGAACACAGATGAAGAAAAAGTATGGGTTGACTTACGTTGATTGTCCCGAATTCGAGCTAGATTCTGTGCTTTCTAACTGGATGGTCAGTTCACTGCTAGAGGGGCTAGCGAGCGAACACTTGCCTTTGAATCACTCATAGTAAGGGATGGCAAATCAGAGGTATGTGAGTGGGCGAATGGTATGCAATGTTTGAGTTGTTGATATGATGGACGCCGACAGGGCGGTCATGGTGGTGGATATGTACGGGACCAGTCGATCTCTAGGGATGTACCGATGTGGATTAGACGCGACGCCATGTGCAGGGAGCGTTGATGGCTGCGGTATGCCTTGCACAAGGCGGTATGCGTCTGAGCGTAACCTCGTCGTTCAGTAGCCCCTCGTTCTAGGATACTAGGAGCATGGGGGCACGGGTGGTAGGGGCAGACTCTGATTACACCGTATCAGTCGCTTGTGCGTCGTTTTAATGACAAATGTAAAGTTACATGATAGCTTCCTTTAGCGCCATCACGTGCTTTACCCCTGCACTTCGGACGTTACTAGTAAGGCGACCACAATTTCGGAGGCGGAGTCTCAGCTTCAGCCCTAAAACACGGAATTTGCAGTGCGGCGCTACGACCTCTTGACCACGTCGCGCTGAGGCTGGTATACCCAGCGCAACGCCGCTGCGATCGCACTGTGTTCTCCTACGTATCCTGCTGCACGCATCATATCACGGACACCCCCAGCACCAGACAGAGCGCATAATTGCGACGCGCCAGAGAGGGTTTCATCGCAAACAAAAACAATGGCCATCTGGAGACCAACTGCCTCACGCCGTGAGAGCGGCTTCGATCCAACTTACCGGTTCGCAACCTCGTGGATACTTCCTCCAGCTGTCCTGTTCTTCGCACGCGCGCTTCTCTCGCTATATGCCTTTGCGACACAGTTTTATATCTTTGGCTGGAATGGCACCCATGGGAGGGGCATAGACACCGGACACTCATTCTCGTACTTCACAATTCTCACGTATTGGGGCCTTGCGTTCTACTTTGCCTTCGCTGCTTTGCATACCGGAAGCTACTGGCTCACGGGAAGACCGTTCCTGAACCGCTGGGTGTCTCCCCTCCGATGGGCCCACAGCGCTTTCTACTCCACCATTGTTGTATACCCCTTCATCGTGACTGGTACGTGCCCTTGCTACGAGTGATGTAACGACCCACTAAAATATTCGTAGCTGTATTCTGGGCTTTGCTTGCGCCGGAGAATGGTTTTCCTACGACCAAAGACTTGTGGTCCAACACTTCCCAACATGCGCTCAACTCAGCATACGCGCTCTTCGAAATCATATTCCCGCGGACCGAGCCGTTGCCGTTTGTACACATAATTCCGATTGTTGTTGTCTTGGCTTTGTATCTTTCTCTCGCATACCTTACCCACGCGTTGCAGGGTTGGTATACGTACAATTTCCTCGACTTAGACAAACATTCGAGCGGTCTAGTGGCAGGCTACATCGTCGGGATTCTGGTAGGATCTATCATCGTCTTTCTCATCGTGAGATATGTAATACTGCTGCGTCTCTGGCTCACAGAGAAAAAAATGGGTATGAATGGAAAGTTTTCCAAGCGTGGCCAGCCTGGCGTAAGGGACGAGATGGAAAAGCACATTCCCATGTATGCCGTCGGCGGCAAGTAGTGGTGGAGCCTGCGCTGTTCAAATTACCTTCAGCATTGTTGAAAACTGTATAGATTTCCTTACTATACCTGCGTAAACAATTATCGAATAGAGGCCCGCGATGTGTGGTTCTTGTTTTCTTTTCGCTTTACCTTGCATTCGCTAGCTACGGTATTGCTTTTCTTCAAACATTCGGTATGCGTCAGGATGCACATGGCAATCAGGGATTCTGCCCCTGGTCGCCTCCCGCGTCAAAATCATACGAAGACGTTGGGCTGGAACGTGGATGCCCTGGCTTGTAAGAATGCATCTAACGCTTCAGCACTTTATCGCCCCCTGCATGGACAAGCTGCTGAAGTGTCGGACGCCGATTGGTAATGGTGCAGGTTTTTAGGTCCTTGGGTTCGCTTGCGAGGCGATGCAACTCACGTCATAGAACGACTCAGGCTTTATGATCTTCTGAGAATCATCGATTGAAATGGGTATTTAATAGCCGCACAGGCATTTCTTTGGCACACAACGGCCGACGGGATGTGGATCTTCAATGGCGTGCTTGTCCCGTGTCGGGCGATGGATATCCTTGTTTGCTGATCTGATGATTCTGGGGCTGGCAAACCGTAAAAATTCCCTGCTTCTTGTGTTGGTCTGTTCACTGGACAGCCTGAGCCGTTGGCGGGGCCGAACGCGGTGTGAATCGTTGTCTGTGACAGGGGCAAGGCTGTGCTGTCCATCCTTCCAGCAAAGGGTTTTAGCGCGAGTAGTCCTGCAGTGTTGGGTCAACTAGGAGAGTGGTCATGCTCCACGGTTGGTCGCGACAGCGGCTATGGCCCTAGGTATAGGGCCGGGGTTCTCTCAAGCACATAACCCCGAACGACAGGCGGCAGTTGTAAGCTGGGGCGCTAAATCTACTCGCCCAACGTCTAGAACTGTTTTGTTCATGGTTCTCAGCTCGCTAAGAGTTATACATCTTCTAGAGGCTCTTGATGAAGACTTCGTACTCTTCAGCCGCACAGTGGCTACTTTGAAGAGTCCCGAGCGCAAATAGTGGCTTCGCTTCAGCCTTGTTTTCTCAACTGTCTATTCTTTTGCGTCGATTCTACGAGGCTCAAGGTTTACCATGTCGCGTCATGAAGGGTGACGCGGACGTGGACCAATATTGGTCGGAGCTTTGCAATTCCCGCGACTCCCGCGGTCCACGACAAGTAAACCAAGTGATTCAGGGACACACACGGCAGAGTTCATTGTGAGTCCGCAATTATAAGCCTAAGCATATCAAAGAATAACTATTGTGGCTATAATACCCGGCCAGCCGTTGCATATTTGACCCACTTCAAGAATATAAACAATGGTATTGAGTTTCTCATGATTACAATGATGACTAACTGAGGTACAGGTACTATGGAAGCTTCATGATCGGTAATGTACAACCTCGTCTCGAGATGGTTCGACTTCAGCCCAGTCATCGTCATATATCTGAAAGCCGGCAACATATCTTCATTACTCGCGGCGGTAATAGCCGGTGCCAAGAATTGCATAAGAACGTCAAGTCTTGGAGAGTAGAAAGTCGTTTTGACGTTGGAGCATACCATGTTTCTACTCCCTAGCCACAGACCCAGCTAACCGTTACGCTGCTGCACTCCTCCCGCAGTTCATAGACATCCTTCATCGGTAACTTCCCGACCCTGTCAGAACGCCAATGCACCAAGCACGTTCTGGACATCAGGTACTGGTCCCCGTGCATGCACTGGTGCTGCTCGTTAGTGTCCAACGGGAATAGGGCGGATGTGAACAAGTCAGTGGCCGATGATGTTTTGAAAAGTAGATTAGTCGCAAGAGGAACTGTCCTAGGCTGACCCCCGCATTCGTCAAAGGATTCGTATGCCTGTCACCGCGCGATTTTGGCATCCTTCGAGCCTTCCCTTTCCGGCAAGTTATCCCTAGGTGTCCCAGTCTGGTGTTACGGAAGCCGATAGCCTATGTGCGCGTGCACTTCGCGGCAAGGAGTGGGACTTGGAAGCGCTTCGGTGACTCGGAACTTGCCAGAATACCTTTTGAAGCCAAAATCTTCGTCCGACGCAGATTGCAAATGCAAGCCAAGTACTCTAGTGCATGACCGCTACTATAACGGCGCCTGCGTTCTCGTCGGCAGGAATATGAACGGAGAAATCCGTAACCGCTAAACGTTCGCTTGGGTCCGGTTTACAACTCATGCAGAGTGTCAGTAAACATGCAGGCCGCACCTCACTAACTTGGGATTTCCCTACATCTTACATATGTAGTATCTGGCGGCAATTGCAGGCCTAGATTGATTGAGACTCATGGACTTGACAATACGTTAGGGGCTTGAGCGTTATGCTAGGTCTTGTGGAACGACTGCCGAACTGGTGTGTAAGTACACGCGCCGACTTGTGGGGGCAGAAACTAGAGTCAAAACTTCCGCGCTCTTCTAAGCAGACGTGGGCCTAAGAGCGACTATCAGTGGTTTCGGTTAAGTGTACGTTGCTGGCTATCTAGCTAATCTTCTACTATGTACTTTGGTGTGTTCACCATCATCGGGTCCACATCTGAAACTACTGGCAGCGCGGCCCGGTGCACAGGAGGAACGTGCCTTTGCGCCTTGCTGCGAGATCACCTGACCACGAACGTTTGAGCGTATGGACTATTGGATGTAGAGATGTGAAATGCGTATCACCCATCGCTACTTCATACGAAAAAGTATTTACTACTCTCCCGTTACCAGTGTTCTGCATATCTTTCGAGTGTAGACCGCCCAAATCTCAACGACATTAGGTTTCGTCTTATCGATAAAATCGGGGTTAGCGTGTATCGGTAGCGGTAACTTACGGCATTTCCATTGCATCGTCAATGTGTTCTTATTGGAAGCTACTTAATTACCAGTAGCAGAAAATCCACACTGACCAAACTGTTCTACAAATATCCACGTCACTGAAACATGATAGAAACTATCTACATCGTGCGGCACGCAGTAAGTCCCAGTTGCTGCGCCTCCCTGAGCCACACCAGCCCCTCCGAACGCCTTCAGTGCCGCTGGCATAGCCCCTCGTAATCTATCCTCCAATGCTACAGCATAGCGCCGCTTGCCAAAGCCGCACTACCGACGGCCAACTGACCATGCGGCACAGTTTCGCTCGAACTGGGATGTGAATCCTCAGACTGGCGTGTACACTGCGAGCACACGGACGCCCACTGGTGTCCCTACTGACCCAGCACTTGCGGCCCACGGCGTGGAACAGGCCATTGAACTTGCCGAATTCCTCTGTGCGATCGATCCGCCAATCGACAGGATCTATTCAAGCCCATTCTACCGGTGTCTACAGACGCTGAAGCCGACAACGGAAAGGCTGTTCAAAGAGAACAGAGGAGGTCGTAAGATCAGGATAGATCGTGGTGTAGGGTAGGTTGTAGTAACGTCCCGATCTCATGACATTTCCATTTGGTGATAGCGTCCATCCTTCCCTGAGAGAGCTAACATCGGACAGCGAATTCTTTGGACGGGCGGACTTTGAGCATCCGACTCCACCAAGCGTCGAAATTTTGAACAAGCATTTCCAAGATCTGGATCAAAATTATGTCTCTGTACACATACCGACCGCTAAAGGAGAATTGCTCAAGGAGCTTCATGAGCGTGTCACCAAGGCTCTCGCAAAGATCGTCACTGACCTTGACAATGATCCCGAGCAGCCCAAGACAGTACTTATCTGTACTCATGCAGCGACCATGGTAAGTGTTGTGGTTCAGATCTCTTCGCTGCTATCGTCATGGTGCAGGTTAGATAGCCCACAACTATAACACATCCTAAAATCAAGGACGTATCGCTAACCGCCAAACCAACTTTACAGATTGCCGCTGGACGTGCTCTAACCGGCAAAATGCCGGTTGATCTCAATGAAGACGATTTTCAATGTTACACTGCCTCCTTGTCAAAGTATGTGCGGAAAAGTGTTCGGCCTGAACAGGGTGTCGCGGGAAACTGGGATTGCGTAATAAACTCCGAAACCAGCTATCTTTCAGGTGGCGCCGAGAGAGGATGGTAAGTTCTATGCATGCATTTCATCATTGCGATGAAAACCCATTCCTGCACGGCTTGCTATAGGAAGGCGAGAGACGACCGAGAAAGCTGGTCGCATTCAACTTGGAAGCGGAGCCAAGCAGGCACGCAGCCGTGTGACCAAGCCCCTAGCTTGCGACACCGAGGGCCCTTCAAACCTGGGCGAGCCGCGCTCGGTCTCTCCGGACGCATAGACTTTCGCTAACTTTGGCTCTAGGAAATTCAACGGGGAAGAAAGCTTTGTTGCTTTCCCCGGTGACGCTCAACAGGACAGTGAATCACCGAAGCTATGATACGTCGCCGGATTAGCATCATCGGCATTGTAACTTTGTAAGCCTACATTCATGGTTGCGTAGCGTCCCGCGTTTCTGGCGAATGTATAGACGATTGTGGGATAGTGTACGGGTACACTGACGCTACCCACCGCTTGTCGTATATTTTCGCAGCCATGCATCAATTTGAGACAGGGAAGGCGATTTACCAGCGGTCCATTGGAAAGCCACATCGTACTTTATACGGCCGACTGCCGTTCGCTATCGTGCATCGTTATTCACCCCCTTTGCATTCCGCCCCCCACCACCCAAATCAAAGCCTTGTCTATACTGTCTCGCGGCTGCAACCTAATCATTAGCATATCACCTCTTCTAAACTTTGTCATCCCATACGCCGTACGACATTTCTTAACCACCTTCCCCACCTATCGCAGCCCATCGTCGAAATAACCTTAAGCACACCCTTGCCCCAACCGTCCGTTAGCCTACCCGACGCACCGGAAGATGTCTCACACTGTATGATACGTAGCAAACATATTCGCCGGGATGGAACGGTTGTTCAGGCATCCTTCTGAGCACAGGACCCAAATGTCAGCCCAGATGAAACGTGCCCATAGCGCACGTGCGTTGCGCCGCGTTGCAAAGTGATCGACGTCGGGAAAGGATGAGGATGCCGAGAGAAGGTGACGTGGTCTAGGACCCAGGCTTTTCCATCCGTCAAGTTCTTAGTTTTTGTGATTAGCGCACAAAGAGAATGTGGGAATGCCCCTGGAAACCTAATCAGGAACAGTTTTGGGGCTGGAAGTCGGTGGGTCGGAGTTTCGAACAGGCGGCCAAAGGTAAGGCGGCAGCGAGCGGCGGCTCCGAATAGTCGGTTGGAGCGGGCGTGTCTATGTCCGTTCATGCTTGTGATAGTATTGCAATGGCCTGACGGTCGTACTTCCCCTAGGTGTGCCTCTGCTCGTCTCGTATGAAAGACTGCTTCGGGCAGATGACTAATGACTGCAGCACGCCTTACGTCTGCTCAGTAAGGGTCACATTATACAGTCAAGATTACTCCATTCGCTCGAACGTACATATGATAGCAAATATGTGCACTCAAAAGATGCTTCTAATTTATATAACTCAGTGATTTTGAGTCGCGTGCGGGGAAATTTACCAGAAGCGACACTTGTGTACGCCAGCTGACATCATGATTACTGATATTGCTGTTGAACTACATAACGAAAGTGAAGCTACGTGTGAATATTTGTTACTTAGCATCATAACGACAATTTAGTCTTTCCCGCTAAAGTATGCCTCTCTACGAAGTCTTCCATACGTGCTCATTGAGCAGCGAACAGCAGGAGCAGATCGCGAAAGGAATAACTGATATCCACTGCGGTACTTTCGCGGCACCGTCCATCTTCGTCAATGTCATTTTTCATAAATATGATGAGTCTACGAAAGATCAAGGATATGCGAAGACAATCTTTATAGGGGGTAGAAAGGTATGTGATCAATCACACCCTCTCATCTCGTCTTACACACAACCCGTTCTTCGGTACTAGCACAAAGGGTTTGAAATACGTATATTCCAAAATGTCTTATGGTCTGTGTCATCTAGAAAGGGATACGCACACCTTTTCTCGGCAAGACTCCTCACAACAGATCACACGTTACCAGACATGCCTCTCTCACAACGCCTCTCCTTTCCCAATGACCTAAACCTCCCACAAAACTATCCTAACGCCTCCGCCACACAATCCAACATACTCACCACCACCACAGCATCAACAAACAAACTACATAACCGCACACCTCCGTCCCCGCCCCAACAACCGCCCCACCCTCATCCACATTACGCAAAGCATCCTCACCCTCTGGAACAACACAGTAGACCTCGAAAATACCGCTCATCCAGGAAGCATCATGGACCCTAAAGCTCTGCACAACGTCCTGCTCTTCGAAGACATCGCTGCAGGCGCAGAGCAAGGAATTGTACGGCCTCCGGCGGGGAGCGACGCCGAGTGGGCGGAGGAGCACATGGCTGAGTTTGAGAAGAGAGCGGAGGAGGGGGATGTGGGGATGGAGATATTGGTCAAGGATGTTAAGGCGGGGAAGGTCGGGGGGAAAGGGAAGGTGTAGAGGGGATAGATATGTAGGTGGGATGGCTAGCGTTAAGATTAGGTTATTAAGATGGTTGTAGGGAGTTGATATGACGGAGTGGCGTCAGAAACTGAGTGTGTGGTTGTCACCAAGATAGAAAAAGCGGTCCTCTCTATAACCTATGCATTTGCGAGATGCTGGATCTAACATGGAACACACACTACAAGAGCTAATGTCAATCTTCTAACATGGACTTTGGGGTTCTAGAATCTAAGGGCACGATTCATGAGTTCATGATTTTTGAAAGAATACAACGCTTGTTGTGATCCCGAAGTACAGCGGCTTCGTAAAAGCTACGCACATTCGCCCTAACGACATATTTCCACATGCGAAGAGATATCGCCAGAACAACCGGCTATATAAGAAAACATATGAAAGCCTATCTCTATAGAACATATATACTCGAAGAGACAAGGGCTTCAAGCCTTTACGAGTAAGTGCACATTACGCAGCAACAGGGAACCTATTCCTTCCAACAAAGAATCCTCATCTTTAACAATCTCGTATCACTAAGCCCTATAATGAACACACTGTGTATCATTACAGTGTACCAGGAGATCGTGAACAGAGTGTATCCGGATGTTTAGCCGCGCGGAAGCTGTCGGATCTACGAGTCAGGTAGAGAGACATTGACGTGTAGACAAGCACCCGGAAGCGTCGATCACATCCGCCCTAAATCTCATGTCCTTGAACGGATCTCACAGCGATTTCCTTCTTACGGCCGTACGAAGATCGCTTACATCCAGGCTCGCAACCAATTACTGATTGTAGAAATGTAGTAGCTGTTAGGTATTCGGCTTGTATTTGTTCCCTACCCGCGCTGTAGTGCCCTATACTCATAAGCTATCTTGATCCCCAGAAGCATCCTTCTCTTAGACTACGATAGGTCTTGGCAAAATGCACATCTCAGAGTGGAACGTCCTCCATCATTTGCACCGCACCCTCTCGTCCGACCGTAATAATGACATCGCCCAGCGTCTTCGTCATAAAACCCGCTTCACTATACCTGAAGTAGTAATCCCACTTCCTCCGGAACACCTCGGCACCCTCATCGTCCATGCCCTCAGCCCGCTTCTCGGATAGCAGTTGTGGCTTGATCTTTGCGTCCCAATTATTCAGGAAAGCCTCACGCCATAACCGCAGCGCCTTGGCATAATGCGGTCCAATGTTCTCGACATTGTCCACGACAAGTGAGCCGTTGGATCCGTTCGTTATTGAGTTGACGAGCTGTGTCACGGTGGGGAGGTGACCACCAGGGAAGATGTAGCGGCGGATGAAGTCGTCCGATTTTGCGTAGGCTTCGTATCGCGCTTCGGGCATGGTAATGCACTGGAAGCATGCAATTCCCCCTTCTTTCTTCATAAGTTTGTTTATGCAGCGGAAATATGTTTCTAGATATTCTTTGCCAACTGCCTCCAGCATCTCAATGGACACCACCTTGTCAAATGCGCCATCCGCGGGGACCTCCAGACTTCGGTAATCGCAAAGTAATACCGTGATCTTGTCTGACATGCCGGCCTGTTGTATTCTCTGTTCTGCCAGCTCTTTTTGCTCGATCGAGAGCGTCAACGATGTTACCCGGCAGCCTGTTCGCTGGACCGCCCTTATCGCGAAGCTGCCCCATCCAGTGCCAATCTCCAGCACATGATCTTCTGGCCCTATATGTGTGTTGTCTATAAAGCGATCGAGTTTTCGCATTTGCGCATCTTCTAGTGTTTCCGTTGCGTGTGCAGGATTCGATTTCGGAAACCATATTGGGCTGGAATATGTCATGTCTGGTGACAGGAAAGCAGCGAACATTTCGTTAGAAATATCATAGTGAGCGGAGATGTTCAATCGAGCATTTTTAAGGTTGTTACTTCCGCGTACGAGACTGGCGAGGCCTGAGGATATGGCGGACGTAAAGGTGGAGCCGTTGGAGAGATAGTTGCGATTTACTATGAAAAGCTGTTATGGTAAGCATAGATTCAATACAATAAGGTATTTGGCTTACTTCAAAAAACTGTGTGAGGTCTGGCGAAATAACTTCTCCCAGCATATAACTTTCAGCGAAACCCTTCCCATTGTTAGCGCATGTTTCTTCCGCCTCCAAATGATCATGACCTACCATATCGGCAAAAAGGGCTAACCGAACCCAGAACTTCTCATCGTGGATTGTGAGCGATGCGAATGGGTGTTCAGGTGACTTGTGTCCAAAGAATGTTGCTGGTTTGTCAATAGAGCCCTTTTCGTTCAGTACCAGCGAACCGATCTTAATGCCTTGCAGCTGAGCAAGCGTTCCATTCCTGCAAAGCGAGACGAGCGGATCCCAAGCTTGAGAAGCCACACCATTGAATATCGTCGCAGCCGGATTGGTTAAAGCGCGCAGCATCGTTGAATAGTCTTCTGCGGTAGACTCGAGGACAAAAAATAACTGGAAACAACGCTGCAGGGGTATCACGAATGATAGAAGATCGGAGCAAATACTTCAAGGCCAAGTTGTTGCGAATAGGTCAAAACCGCGTCGTATGCTCAAGGAAAACGTGGGTATAAAGAACACGAGAGACTGGCGGCAAGACCCCATTGTGAGCACCTCGATCGGGGTAATAGCTGAACAATCGGCCCTGCCCGGATGAACTGAATCCGATGGCTTTGCGCCATCTTGCAAGATTTGTGTGGCAGATGTTTGAGGTGCAGAATCGACGAGGGACGTTGGAGGTACTTTGCCGTTTTAAGCGTTTGATGAATCATGTATTTGACGTCGGATGCCTGGACCGTCGCGCCTTACGCACCAGGGCTGCCAATTGAAAATGGACTTTGCTCAAAATCACGATTAAGTGTCTCTCGGAACCCGAGTTGTTGATATACTTCGACGGTTGATGCGCTTGTATATATGACGTGCAGGCACTTAGAGCTGCGGCGACGAGCTCTCTTAGTGAGGGGCTCTGCATGCATGGCTGCGAAGCTTGCGCACGGGAGTGCTCCCTGCTTTGTTCCGGTAACGCCCCATCCGAAGGAGCTCATGGAAGCTGTATGCGCCTTAATACAAGATGATTTAACCGGGCGACAGTATCTTTCCTGCTCTCGCGCGAGTTCGAAAGAAGGTTGAGCATCCTTTGTGGAGCTTCAAGTGCCGACCGAAACCGGCGCCGTTGCGGCAGATTTTCCTGTTCTGTTTCGGACGACTCGGGGTCAATAGTGATACGGTAATCGTAAAGCTTGAATAGGGTTTCTTTACGATTCATGTCTGTTGGAGAGATTGTTGCTTGGGTAGAAAAGTTCACGTTGAGGCTACTGTCCGACCAAGCTGTGTCTTGAACAGGAAGGATCGGCACTAAGCGCGTAGGCGCGTGAACGCGACGCGTCTTGAGCGACCGACACCGTTAATTCATTTTGGCGAGGTACAGTACGTCTTCACGATTAAATTGGATCATCGTGTCGCCTTACTTTCGCTGCACATTGTACGAAGCTCACCATGATCGCGATCCAATCCACCAACGCAAAGAAATGCACGCCAAATCTCCTCCCCGCGCGCCTGAACCACAACGGGCCCGTGAACGACACAGATCAGTATTGGAAGCCCGAAACAGATGAGAACGGTATGTTCTCGTAGCCCTAGATTCACGTTGACACAGTTACTCTGCCATCGCGGCAGATCTCTAAACCTTCGACCACTGACATCTCAATTCAGGGACACCCCACGCTTACTTCCGCGGCCGCCACCTTCATGGCACATCCTTCCCCCTTCCCTCTACTCATACCGGTGCCGTTCTGCAAACAACAGACAAGGACCTACCCCAGACCCGAAATCAAGCGATACACGATGAAGACGAAAATGAAGAGGATGAGCAAGAGACAGCAGAAGTCAAGATCGCGGAACAAATAGGCGAGTTTGATGAAATGGTAGTCTGGGGCCACGGTGGTCAGGTGGAGGAGGGGCAGGATATGTTCATCAGGGGAGTGACGGAATGGGTAGGGTTTGCGGAAGCTATGCATGTAGACGACGAGGATGAAGATAATAAAGAAGGGAAGAAAGCTACATGAAAGAAGATTTGAGTGCTGAGACTCGTTATTCATATGGTGTAAAGAGCAAGAAGCTGTGGAAATAGTATCGGGCAGCACATTAGGCTTCGTGGTGGCCTATCTGGGTGGACAGAAGACCTGCGCTACAGGGGATTGTGTTGGATGGGTGAAATGTACCCCGGAAAAGGAGAGAACGATGATTAAGACAGTGTGAAAGGCACCTCAGGCGGATCGAAATGTGAAAACATCCAAGGGTGTAATATCACTCTGCAACTCATTGTAAACCTTCAATGACTCTAGTCACTTCGCGAGTAAGCTTCTTGATTTAACAATGGTGAACTCCATTGATTACATCCAAATAACTCAACACTGTCCCACAAGCATACTTAATTCGGCAATTGTGCACTCCATTGATTGCAGTTACATTGTCGTCAATGGTAGTACAAGCATACTGATTGAGAGGCGGCAATTTCAAGCGAGCCTCGGCAGCACCTTCCCCAAGCTACCCACAGCGAGCCCCTCCAAAAACATTTACTGCATCAACAGATCACCAGAAACTCGCTCACAATGCCCCGCCCGAAGCGCCAACTGCACGCCACGGTCGAAGAGACTCTTACACCTCCCGACGCTCTCACAGAAACGCAGGCCATCGCCCGCATCACCAAAGCCGCCGGCAACAACCTCTACAACGCCGAGTTGCCCAATAAGAAATCCGTCCTTGTCGAACTCGAACCCAAGTTCCGCTCCACGATATGGATCAAACGCGGCAGCTACGTCGTGGTAGATAATCAGACTCTAGCAGATAGAGACAATAAGCTGGATGGCGAAATCGTGAACGTAGTGCGGGACGAGAAAGCATGGAGGAAAATGGGGTATTGGTATGTCTACACTATGCTAAAAACACGCGGGTATATGGATATGCAAATGGACAGCAATATTGATACAATCCAGGCCGAAAGAATTCGCGAAGAAATCGTCGTACGGCGAGGATAGCGAAGATGAGTCGACAGTGGGGAAGCTGCCACCATCGGACTCGGAGGATGAGGAGTAATTAGATGGGTTTACTCCGCATGTGCATGCTCGCTGCTGCCCACGACCTTTCCGTTCGCTTCTACGGCTTCGAACTCGTTCCGAGTACCCCACCATACACCCACGAGCGTTGTCGCGAGGACTCCCACCACCGTCGCGGAGGAGAGCGGTGTGCTAGGATACACGTTCCACGCCCACTCCTGCGCGCCCCATAGTGCATATTGCACCACGGGATGAAATCCTGCTTTCCACAGCAGAAATGGCGTCGTCCACGCAATATAGGCATAGAACTGGTAGTGCAACGACCGAGCGCAGAACATACCGATAGCGACGGCAGACAGCATAGCCGTCATGATAAAATTGGGCGTTATCCTTCGGGTGATTTGTTCTTGGTCGCGTGGCTCGTCCCGGATCATACGCAAGAACTCACGAGGCTGGCGCTTTGAGGGCTTCATCCAGTAGGTGCGAGCAAACCAGTACAAGAGGCCTACATGTGCGGCAAGCAGGCCAATGGCGAAGGGCTTGGAGAGGAAAGTGGATTCGGGGACGAAGCGCCAGTTCACGGTCCATTTGTAGAGAAATTGGCGGGTTAGTTCAAAAGCCCTGGCGAAGTAGGACGGCGCTCTCTTGCGGAAGGGGTAGCCATAGGCAACCTATCAATTCAATCAGCCCTGAATTCCCCTCTTCATCTTCTTTCGCAAGTTGGTGGAACATACCGAGACTTGCAGGATGATCATCGCCTGCGTGATTGCCTCCGTAGACCCTAGCGCTTGCAAAAAGATAATACCCATTGCTGGCAGCGGTAGCAGGAGGCTCATCTTGACGTTCAACCCCGTCGTGTAGAAAAACGTGCCCCAATGCCAATACTTCGTCTGGTAGCAGTAAATCGCAGCAAACAGCCCCAACACCGCAAAACAATCATTGAAACATCTCAGCACAAAAATACTGTGCAGACGCTTCGACAGTATCAACAGCGGGAACACATACGGCGGGACCTGTATCCTGTCAGCACTGTAATCGTACCCCTAACCCCAACCCAATTCCAAAACCTAAACCACAAACTCACCTTCGCCTTCCGATAACACTGCAGCACAATCGCAAGCGTGGAAAGATACACGAGCGCAAAAACATACTGCGCAAGCTGGATATTCCTCCCCCGCTCCGTCAACCAGTACAGAATGCGATAAATCAGCACATGCGCGCCGGGATACACCAACGGGCCTGTGCCCCCCTCAATAAGCTTGTAGTCTCTTTCGCCCTTGTTGTAGATTGCTATTTGCTCCATGTATGCTTTCCAGTCGATTTCTGTGTCTGCGCGTCACGCGGGAGGATTAGTATGCGTGGTGTGTTTTGGAGGACCATGGGCTGGTTTAAATGCAGCCATGGATGGCAGACGTACAAGGCACGTATTCGATGATGAGGCCGCACAGCGCGGCGTCTGCGACGAGGAGTATGGGGTACATCCATTTTGTGTGCTCCGTGTTTGTTGCCAGGTCTCGTAGGATGTTCATTTTGGCGGGCGTTGGGGTTGCGGACGTGGTGGTGGGATTAGCGCCGGTGATATAGAGGTGCGTGGTCACGTGGGTGGATGAGGGAGAGTTTCAGATCGTAGGGTTCAGACAGAGGGGTGTTTCACGGGGGGTGTTCGTACGATGTTAGGGGTGCTACGTATGTGGCATCTAGGAGCGATGGTTTCGTTGGTGCCTTAGGGTTTGTAAGGAAAGGCACGCTGTTGTATTGGGGTTTCTTTTGGTCGAGGATGGGGAATGGGAGAAGGAATACGTATGCGTTAATTTTCCTATCGACTGTTTCGATGAGATGCAAATTCCTGGGAGAATCGCGACAAGATACACATGAGAGGATCTGCTGCAACAATTGCGCATGTCTATTTGAATGTTGGTTCTTGTTCGTGACTAAGAGCTGTTCTGGTGATTGAATGGTGTTCCACACCATTTTCGAACTAGGACCTTCAGGTCAGAACATGCTGCTGTACAGAATATTACTCTAGAGTACGCTACACAAAGACAGCTCAATCGATGCAATGTCTTTTTCTACTCCCATTGTGTTCCCTTTAGTCGCTGCATTAGATAGTCGACCTCGACCTCTTTGGTCAACGGGATAACCCAATCCTTGTACATCGCCTTCACAGCGTCTGCGTTGACCTTCGCAGGGGCACTGGCAGTAGATGAGTCGGGATCTGTGCCGTACGTCTCCGCTTTAAGCCTCAGCCTCTCCAGGACCTTCTTCTCCACCGCTGCATCAGTAATAGCCTCGTCGATACCCTTCGTATTCCCAGCCTTGATGAGCTTCACAAAGCGTTCCGGATCTTTGACGAACTTTGCCTCAGCCACGAATTTTCCAAAATGTATGCGCCTTGACAAAGCCTGAAGACACAGCACGTCGCACGTAGCAGACGATCCATAGTTCTCCTGACTCTCTCCTCTGTCGCCGCGGTCGGATTGCTGGCATGCTGCGGGCAGGATGTGCTCGATGTAGCTATCCTTCAGCTTGTCGTTCACGTTGACATCGTTGTCGTGGAGAATCTTGGGGTAGTTGAGAGGCTTCAAGATGGGCTCTTGAAGCGCGTCTGGGAAGAAGGGATATTCGTCTGGCGACTGGTAGCGGCGAACGAGAGATTGCAAGCGCTCCTGCTCACGCAGCATCCAATCGAAGAGCGATAGTTTGGAGTCGGGAATGGCGACGCCGCCGGGGACGTAGATTGTTTTGTTCAGGGGGAACTGGACGCGCTCGATCATGTGGAAGATGATTGTGTCTTCCAGTCGGCTGTAGAGGGTTAGCTTCCATATCGCAAAAGTCACTTGCTAGAACAATAATAAGAGACAAGAAGGGGGAATCGGGCAGCATGACAGCGTATAATCATGTAGACTTCGGGTTTGAATCTCGCATCCTGGGTAACACGTACATGAGTTGAAAGCGAATATTGGCCAAATCCAGCGCCTTGTCGGCGTCCCATGAGTCGATTGCTGCGTCCATTGTGCGTTTGGTATTTCAGCCGTTGCAGTCGTCGTCTCCACGTGCGCGTGCAGATATTGCTGAGGATTCGGGGAAGGGAGTCATTGTTGCTGCTGTTGGTTGAACGCGGACGCAGCACCGATTACCGGCGACAGTGCGGAGCATTTCGCGCCTGGCCGAATGACGCACGTTCCTTGAAGCTTGTCTGGCTTTGCCGACTGGTCGAGCTTCAAGCAACGCCAAACACGCAGAGTTACGACACGCCCCGCCCATTGCGCCGGCCCAGCAACCTCACGATCGTTCTCTGCACCTCCACGATAATGCGCGCCTGAGGCAGCATCCGACGCTGCCTGTTCACTCGCTCCAATACCCCCTTCACGTGCCTCGATGGCATCGCGACCACGAGGCAATGGCTCGCCGTCACGCGGCAGGTCCACAAGCCCGCGACCACTGCGCCCGCAGGAGGACATGGACTACGACTCCGACGCCAGCTTGATGGACAACCTGCCAGACGTAAGAGCAAATATAGATGCATTCATAGGTTAGGATACTGATGCATGCTAGACCCGCCACCTGCAAGCTTTTGGTAGAAAAGTCACTGCGACCGCAGGCAGCTTGATAGGGGCAGAGGGCGTCACTCAACACTACCAGTCCGCACTAGGAGAGCTTCACAGAGAACTTCGCCGGCCGATGTTGCAACGCTCCGTCTTTTCTTTCGCCCAGACGACCCCACGCGAGCTCGTTCGCTCTAGAATATCCGTACCCGAAATCCAGCACCGCGCCCTCACGTACCTCCCAGATGAACTGCTTTCGAATATACCCGAAGACAATAATGCATACTCCTTGTTCCAAGGTTTCCAGGCATCCTTGCCCGAGGAGGATGGTGTCACCAAGAAACAGGGAAAGCACAACTCAAGAGGACAGAAGCTGATCGGCGCAGGGATTGGGGAGGAGGAGGACGCAAACCTTCCACCGTCTATGCGCAAACTGAAGAACCAGAAGCACAGCATGGGACACAAGCTGGAAATGATGGGCGTGAGGAAGCATATGTGTGCGGCCGAGATTCACGAGATCGACAACAAGATTGCGAACCTGAATACGATGCGCAAGATCGTACTGGAAAGACTAGCAGGCATAGAGATGGAAGAGGCGGAGCTCGAGCAGGATTTGTTAGACGTGGACAACCGGATAGAGGATCTACAAGAAGAGCTAGACGATGCCGCAGCTTTGGCTCCAAAATCGCCGAACACTCCGACAACGGCAGGAAGTCAAGGAGAGGCGGCGGAAGCTGGAGACGATTTTATGTCTGAGTCTATATATCAAAAGTTACCATCCCCAAAGAGCAAGCGAAAGAGAGTAACACGCCGGATATCCATGCCTATACTACATGAGCACCTAGAGCCAGGCTCGAAAATCAAGGAACTGCCCGCACACACCGATGTTATCACTGCGTTGGACTTCGATGCGCCCTGGGGCACTCTGGTCACAGCAGCTCTAGACGATACGGTACGAGTTTGGGATTTGAATGCTGGGCGCTGCATAGGGATGCTTGAGGGTCATCTGTCCTCGGTGCGCTGCTTACAGGTGGAAGAGAACATTGTTGCGACCGGTTCTATGGATGCTACCATTCGATTATGGGATTTGAGCAAGGCGGAATATGCACCCCAGGATGGCCGGATAAACAAAGACGGAGAGGAGGAGGAAGATGATGGACTTGGATTTGGAAACGCGGAAGACGCCCCTCCTCCACCACCGGCGACCATCATGCAGGATGTTCCGCTATTCTCCCTTGAATCGCACGTTGATGAAGTCACCGCTTTACATTTCCGAGGAGACACACTTGTTTCTGGCTCAGCAGACAAGACGCTGAGACAATGGGATCTGGTCAAGGGACGGTGCGTGCAAACACTCGATGTTCTCTGGGCCGCTGCGCAAGCCAATGCAACATCGACCACCAATAGCGGACAATGGCGACAGACCGGAAGGGTTACGGATGCAAGTGCCGACTTCGTTGGCGCCATACAAGTCTTTGACGCAGCTCTGGCATGCGGCACTGCTGATGGCATGGTCCGGCTTTGGGATTTGCGAAGCGGTCAAGTGCATCGCAGTTTGGTCGGCCATACAGGCCCAGTCACCGCTCTACAGTTTGATGACGTACATCTCATCACCGGTAGTGCGGACAGGAGCATACGGGTAAGTTAGGTCCATCCTCTTCATGCATGAATGCGCTGACAATGTTAGATCTGGGACCTTCGAACAGGCTCAATACACGATGCGTATGCATACGACCATCCTGTGACGAGCATGATGTTTGACGCACGCCGTATTGTTTCCGCAGCCGGAGAGGATGTAGTCAAAGTCTACGACAAGACCGATGGTCGACACTGGAACTGTGGTCCTGGTGTGGGCGCAGATGAGGATGCTTCGAGCTTGTCCATCATCGAACATGTACGAATCAAGGAGGGTTACATGGTGGAAGGACGCAAGAACGGTGTTGTCGGAGTCTGGTCTTGTTGAGGACTGTAACATAGGGCACATATGGGTGGCAACGTGAAGCATAGACGAAGCGTGTATTACTACTACTATACCAGTCAATCTACATTATCAGCTCAAGCAGGTACCAGTGAGCGAATGCATGAAAAGGTCTACAGTGAACGAGCTTCTAGCGCATCACTAAGCCAGAGATCACCAAGACAAGCATTTGGTGATGACCAAGACAGCTTAGCGCGGTGAGGCCGAAGCTACCCTGACGCGGCTCAAGATGAATCCTGGCGGGTGGGCCAGACTACGTCACCCGCAGTAAATAATCGATTGCGACTCCAGCACACCACAACGCATCTTCGAGCTATCAGTCTTACGTTCGTTTTGCACGCCCTAGATGACACCCTCTATCTAAATTCGCAATCCTCTTCTCAATTGAGCGGCACCGTGACCTCCACGTCGATCCAACCCCAAGTCCGTCGCATCCCTAGCTATGCTCTCCCGGCAGGCCGGAGCTCTACCGCGAGCGTCGCACTCGTCTGCCAGGGCTTTGTTGGCACGTCGCAGTCTACCTAGAGCTTCTAATTCCCAGATCAGGGCGTCGTTCAGCAATGGCGGACCCGCGACGTTCCACCGGCGACCGCAGCTATCCGCGACTCTCCACAAAGGGCGTCTGAACCAGCACCGCTCGCCGATATTACGATCCGTATCTACGAAGCCTCTCCCGTCTCCTTCATCGCGCCTGATACGATTCGCATGGAGATCGGCGGCGGCCTTAGGGCTGTTCGTCGCTATGAGCGGCACGCTCGTAGTCGCCTTCTTCATCTACGACGCAACTACATACAAGGAGGACCCGGAAACGTATGATATACCCGTGTCAGAGTTGGCTTTGAACCCGAGAAGGGGTGGACCGAAAAACCTGCCCATTGTCGAGTATTTTGTCGACGATGACGAGCCCGAGATGAGGCAAAACAAGCACAAGCCCAGGCTGGTCGTTCTAGGTACCGGTTGGGGGAGTGTAGCTGTCCTGAAGCAGTTGAATCCGGATGACTACCACGTCACAGTCATATCGCCGTCAAATCACTTTTTGTTCACACCTATGCTACCGTCCGCGACGGTCGGCACGCTAGAACTGCGGTCATTAGTCGAGCCTGTGCGGAGAATTGTGAAGAGTATACGTGGGCACTTCTTGAAGGCTATGGCTGAAGATGTAGAGTTCTCAGAGAAGCTCGTTGAGGTGTCTGCGGTCGGGTCGGACGGAAAGAAGCAGCATTTCTACGTGCCGTACGACAAGCTTGTTGTTGGCGTCGGCTCCGTCACCAACCCTCATGGCGTGAAGGGCCTCGAACACTGCCACTTCCTCAAGGATATTAGTGATGCTCGGTTGATCCGGAACAAGGTCGTTCAAAACCTAGAGAACGCCTGTTTACCAACAACAAGTGACGAGGAGCGAAGGCGGCTTCTATCATTCGTGGTCTGCGGTGGAGGACCGACTGGAGTTGAATTCGCTGCTGAGCTATTCGACATGCTGAACGAGGATCTTTGCAAATTCTTTCCCAGAATTCTGCGTAACGAGATATCAGTCCACGTCATCCAGTCGCGTAGTCATATCCTGAACACCTATGATGCAGCTCTGTCCGAATATGCCGAGAAGCGCTTCTCCCACGACTCGGTAGACGTCCAGACGAACTCTCGCGTCAAAGAAGTTCTCGCCGACAGGATCACATACTCCCAAAAAGACGACGACGGAAAGATCGTTACCAAGGAAATCCCCATGGGCTTCTGTCTCTGGTCCACCGGCGTATCCCAAACCGATTTCTGCAAGAAACTCGCCAAGAAGCTCGAAGGGCAAAACAACAGACACGCTCTCGAGACGGACCCGCACCTCCGCCTGGTCGGCGCGCCCCTAGGCGACGTCTACGCCGTCGGCGACTGCGCAACCGTGCAAAACAACGTCAGCGACAACATCATCAGCTTCCTGCGGACCACCGCCTGGGAAAAAGGCAAGGACCCCGAGAAACTGCACATCTCCTACAGTGACTGGCGCGTGGTTGCTAAACGCGTGCGCGCGCGCTTTCCCCAGGCAGCAGACCACCTCCGCCGCCTGGACAAGCTCTTCGCCGAGTACGACAAAGACTCCAGCGGAACCCTCGACTTCGGCGAGCTCCGCGAACTCCTCATGCAAATTGACTCAAAGCTCACATCCCTCCCGGCAACCGCCCAACGCGCGCACCAGCAGGGCCAATACCTCGGCCGCAAATTCAACAAGATCGCGCAGGCGGCACCGGGCATGCAGCTCAACCAGGTCGACTACGGCGACCTTGACGACGCCGTGTACAAGGCGTTCGAGTACAAGCATCTCGGCAGCCTGGCGTACATTGGGAATGCAGCTATCTTCGATATCAACGGGTATGGACTGAGTGGCGGGCTGCTGGCTGTGTATCTCTGGAGAGGCGTTTACTTTGCCCAGAGCGTCAGTTTTAGAACAAGGTGTCTTTTGGCTATGGATTGGACGAAGAGGGCATTTTTCGGTAGAGGTGAGTCCCCCGTCTGTCCCATTTCTCTTCCCTCTTTCTTCGATGTGTGTGGGGACCGTGCGCTGACTGTTTCCAGATTTGATGAATTTCTAAACGGGAGGGGGTGTGGTGGTGTGTGGGTGGGGGAAGGAAGAAAAGAAAAAAAGGGAGGAAGGTGTGCTATTGCGCTATACAATTAATCCCCGTCTCTTTTCCTTTGTCCCAGGGAGGTTCCGTCCGATTCTGATGAGCGTCCGCATGAGTAACATAGATTTTGCTTGTTGTTTGCACGCTTGTAAAAATTCCAGTTGGATGGGCGGTGTTTAGAGTAGCGATTCCTAATGTCTATGAAGGATGTCGAGTTAGTCTTCTTCTGTCTTGTTTCGTGTGTTGCGTACCTTTGTACCTGTTTATGTAGATTGTTGCGAGTTGTGGGGATGAGGGGTGTGGACGGGGCTGCATATGCCGTGTTGTTGGATGTATAGAGAGAGGTACTAGCTTGTATAAATTCATTATTTGGAGTGGTATCATTGGGGGAATATCAGTGTCGTTTGATTCCTGTCTGGTTTTACATGTTGTGTACTTTTCTATCCGTTCGTTCGAGTTATTGCGGTTCATGGGCATATCAGTGTAGACGTGCTTTACGTCGCTGTTCAATGTGTTGTAAGAGATACTGGCTTTTATACGTTTCTCGTTAGGACTATTTATGATGGCGGTTCTTAGTATCAGTGTTGATTGATTGATTCGCTTCTAGTTAGTTTTATGTGTCGATTATCTTGTTGTTCGCTCGCTTGGATTATCGCGGTTTCTAGGGGCCGGGGATGTGTTGATGTAGATGTGTATGACGTGTGATTGTCCAATGCATTTAGAGAATGTATTGGTATTCGTGATACTGTCATTTCACATCTTTGACACGGAAGCAGCTCAATTGACACTCAAACGTGTGCTTCCAACGCCAACGCCATCATGGCTTCCAATGAAGCTACTCGCTACAATCCCTAGAGCTTGCTAAACGCTAGACACAAGGAAGTATCCTGATACATTCGCAACCCCCTACAATACATGTAGCCTTGCGCACTGAATAACATACGTAATGGCCGAAGCATCCGCCAGTCTACTATATGGCAATCGATTCCCAATGCAGTAATGTTAGCTAGCTTGAGAACTTGCAGTTAGTGATACACTCAACGGCGTACCGGGGATGCGGAATTCCATACGCTATGTACAGCAATTGTGTACAAATCATCCAGGGTTCCGCAACAGGGGTATCCGCTTGGGCATGCCTACCACTTGTGCCGAGAAACCGCAACTGCGCCGCAAGGGACACGACGGCGCGTGTTCGCGGGCAGATCAACAAGTGATCACAGGCAGACTAGTAGACTAGAAGGGCTAGGATCAGGTTAGGGCTGTGAAATCTTTCCCTTGTGTAGTTTGGAATCTCTCATTGGTCTACCCGCGAACGCTCACCGGGCACTACGACGTCGTGACTATGATTACTCTAGTGTCTGCCTTCTACACACCGAGTACAGGAGTGGGTTTGCGAAGGATGCGCGAAACTAAGTACCCAGTTCTCGGACAATTTGCCGTCCCCAACCGACGTCCCCGATCGCAGGCCCCTGTCCCTGTCCCATGCAAATCTCGGGATTCACCGTTACAATCCTTTGTATCTTTGCGAATTCGTCTGTAACATACGCTTTACCCTACTCGGTCGTCGCTTCGAAACCTGCTTCCATGACCTGGAGCTAAAACGTCTGAGCGCGTGCGCGAAGCGAAAGGATTGGCGCTACAGTGTACGGAGTATCCACGGGCTATTGAAACGCCCGAGGGTTAATTACTGCGAGGGGATCACCGGTTGTTCACTGTGCTGTCCTGTGCTTTGCGGCACTGGGCGGGTGGCTGGTTCGTCGTCACTGACTCACGCAGTTAGCGCTGCGCAGTGCCACATGTCTGTGTTCATATCGATCGCCGAGGTCAAGGGCCAGCGCTTAGGGGGTTTTGCATACCTTACAGAGGTAACCTTGGTTTTGCTATGGGGCTGAAATGGGAGAGCGAGGCGCTGTCGTGCACTGACTGGTGAGTGGAGACTGAGATCGGATGTCGGTGGTGTGAATCGCGGACTGGTGGAGGGATTAGTAGTGGGCACGTGCGAATGGGTTACTTTGATACATGGACGTGCTCATGAGAGCTCGAATCAAATGTATGTGTATACGTGATAATGATTTGAACAGCGATGTGCTAGCAAGACGGACGAGAAGAAATGCTATCTCCATGCAGCGCCTCAGCTCGAATTACTTCCGATGCGAAAAGAGCCGCGTTGACCTGTCGTCACTGCCGCTGTTCTCCGAGCGTCTATCTCCGAAAGTTTGAATGAACATGCTTAATCGATGTATTCGATTTAAGCATGGTTTAGAAAGACAGATTCGCCTCGAGGCACGTACGCCGGCACGGATCCAAGCATCCACCGATAGTTTGTTTTGTTGTTTTCGAGCTTCATATGCATACATCATCTGCAACGATACTTATGAGTAAGCACATAATCAGTCGCTTGACCCATGAGTGAGATGGCGTTAGCTTTTTCACGCCTTGTAGCATGAATTTGCAATGGGAAACCCGAAAATGTATGTTTGAAGGAGGCCGTATGCTTCTATCTGCGAGGTATAGGTAGCCATTGAGATTTATGTGTATAAATTCGTGAAATGAAGATCCATGGTGCGGTTCACTTCGAAGAATCTATGGCTTGCTTAGAGCTATTATAGGCCGTGGTTGGACATTGACTCTGTAAGGATGGGAGATGTGCAGTGTATGTACCATAATGCAACGTCAAAACAGGCTGTTCAATTTATTATTAAGGCCTGTGGGATGAGTTAGAAAGTTAACGATGCAATGACGTGTTTCATGAAAAAGGCGAAATCGAGTCTACCAGTCTTATGTCTGCTTTTAAATGTATGTATAGGTTGTCATTAAAATAGCTTAAGTAGTTTAGCCACGATTACGACCGTGAAGATATTTGAGCGCGCATTAATGCTTGCGTTATCATTGAAACCTCAGACAGACCTTGCGCTGCAATAGATAGCAACGATGTCGTGTTCTCGTTTCGCTTCTTTCACAATTGTAGATGCCCATATCGAGTCTCTTCCAATTCATATAATCATTATGAGCGCATTACCCATCTTGCGCAAGATCTCTATACTAGCGTCTGAATCCTCCTTTCCCACTCACCCAACCAAGAATCGATGAGATCTAGTCCATGCCACTTCACCCCTCCACTCACAAATTCCTGCGCTTTCTCCAACTGCCATAGTTCTACGGTCGGGAACCCCCATCTGTTCGCTATATTCCGAGTTTCCTCCACAATATACTCTATCATCCGTCTTTCGCGGCGGGAGGGTGCGGCTTCTGCGTATGCTTCCGTCATTGACAAGTTCCTTGAATCAAGTGATGTAGTTGTGTTCAAAAGTGCACGATACCAGGACCCCGTACTCGTCTGAAATGGCCCGAGAATGCGGAATAGTAGCAACGGGAGTGAATTAGAACAACTTTCGGATAGGGCGTATATGAAAGCCTGTGCTATGCGCAACGCGGCATCAGTGTCCGTTTCTATGACTGTGGATATGGATGGGAGGGTAGCTGTTTGTGAAGGGAAGTGTCTATGTAGTGTGTGTATGAGACCGCAGAGGTAGTTCTTAAACATCCAGTAGTGGGTTGCCAGTATGAGACTGTAGACAGAGTCGAAGCAGAGGGCGGTGCCAATGATGTCAGCGATGGGTACACCACTAGGAAGGCAGGTGATAGTAGTAGTGGAGGCGAAATAAGCTTCCAGCATGGGTGTCTGGATCATCGTCCAAAGTGTTGAGGCGAGTGAAATGGCTTGCTCGAGAGCCGGAGGGTGGGAGTGAGAGCGAGCTTGTCGAATGAGGCAGATGAGGCGTGGAATTTGGATCCAGCAATGCATAAGAGCCATAGAGATTGTATGAAACGTAGGCAATGATTGACTGGCTAGAGTGGGAAGCGTGGCTGTGAGGTAGAACTCGGTGTCGAACTTTGAATGTGTTCCTCGATAGGTGGCTTCTAGAACCTGTGAAGTATATCAATATGTATACTTGCGTATAAAATTAGGTTTGAGCCATACCTCATCGACATACGTACTCTGGAAAAACACCCAGAAGTCGTGATCTCTACTCAGTGCCACATTGCCAGCTTTCAGCATCGCGAACAACCCTTTCATGTGAACATGATGAGTGGGCCAGTTAGTGAAGTCCATGAAGATCTTGTAGCGATATGTAAGCGCCTGGCATGAAGGAGCGTGTGAGAATACAAACCTCGCTATAAAGATGCATCTTGATCGCTTGGGCTATGTCGAAGCTCAGCGATTTTCGATCCAGCTCCAGTCGCAACGCTCTCAAAGCTCTGCCTCGCGATAATATTGCAACCTCTCGTGAAGAGTGAGTACCAGACCTGTAATAGTCGAAGCTATCCATGGCAGACTCTACAGCAACATCGAAGACACGATTGTGGCCGATTCGTGCTGGTATGTGTTGGACCCATAAGCCGTCTATAACGAAAGGGCTGTGATTGTGAAGGTAAGATTCAAGGATAGTGATGAATCTAGCCCTGAGTGAAGTCTCTGGGGATGATGGTGGCGAAAGGCTGAGACTTGAACAGGAAGATGTGGTATACTCGTTAGGCGAGAGACTACAATCCGGTGATGATAGCCAACGATCTTCGTAACCATTTTCGGGAATCTCTAGCTCCTTTTTTTCTCGCTTGGGAGCTGTAGGAGGCCGTTCCTCTTTCCGCTTATCGATGGGATATACTAAAGGCGCGACCTTGGCTTTCCCATGGCTGGAGAATTGTGTGGGGTCTTCTACCACGAATGCCGAAGGTTTCCCATAAGAATACGCACAGAACTTGTTTGACCTCCTGCAGGCACTGCATCTTGGTTTCTTTTCATCGCACTTTGGAAGTTATTAAGGATGAGACATGGCTCGGACGGAGAAAGCACACCTTGACTTTGCGCAACCGGCAGACATCGCATTTTCCGACCCGGGTCATGGCGCGTAAATGCAACCCCGCTCGTACGGCACTTCACAAGGTCACGGCATAGCATGGCTTGAAAAGGTGAGGTCTTGTTCCAGGCAGACGTTAAACTTCACCAATGCCGCGCTAGCAAGGTAAACTCGGTTAGCGTGTTTCCCGTTCCGGCGAATTTCTGCGAGCCAGATTTGGACTGATTGCTGACATCACATTATGACGCCCTATATAATTCCCTGGCTGTGTCAAACGGTCAAAGAAGAAGAATAAAAGGACTAGTCAATGACTTAGAGGTTCTGCGCTTGTCCGATGCAACAAACTGGAATCTCATTGGCAAAACCTAATGTCAAATATTTCAGTCTGTCGCTTCGACCTTTCTATCAGCTGCCCATCCCACGAATTTCAGGGATGGATGTACCGAGTATGACACTGAAATTATCGGACTTGTATACATGATGGACACGAATACGATAAGTATCAGCCATCACCTCACTGTAACCGTGAAAGCCACACAATCTAGACCCATCCTCGCACGCTCTACTCACATTCACACACGCTTTCCACATACGAAATGCGCATTTCATACAATTTCTGGAACCATCTTCACAACAAACTCCAATAAAACATCCGTCTTCCACACTCTCCAACACACAATCCTGTACTTCAACAAAAAGCAATTTACTTGCACAAATGAGAAAGAGGTAATTAAGTACTTTTGGACGCAAATTCCAACCCTCCTTACCATCACAGCCAGGTCCTATCCAAAACTTAGTCTAATATCCAAGAGAATAATATGCCCATGGCGACCTACTTGTGCACTATACGCACCACCCATCCCAGCCTACGAAGAAACTATCATACTCAATCTCCAAAAAAAAAAACATGTATGCAAATAACCTCCCTCTCCAGAAAACCCCTATCAGTACCACATTCGCATACCAATCTCGCTGCATTACAGCCGGTCTGCGGAATTGCTTCTTGCACTTTTCTGTGCTAAATGCTTACGGATACGTCCATCCTTACATCCAACTCACACCATTCTTCTAGGACACTTACACATGCAAACCATACCATTTCTCGCTACACCAAAAACAACCCCATGGACACGCTGAATCTACACACTCACCTTCCTATCCCAAGCGTATCTTATCAAGAAACCTATACACCTAAATAAATCAAGACAGATATGTTCTTGCTCCGTTCTGCGCGCAGTACGTGGGTTTTGCATCTTGAGGAGCCAGTACCGCGCTATTCCCACACTATAATTCCCGGAGAAGCTTGACATACGTCCCCGCTCATTCATCCCTAGGCTATCCATCTACGGGCTAGGATAGAAGTATTTGCTGCATGGACAACGTGCATGTTCACAATGTGTAAATTAAAGCTACTAGCAGGCAATAATAACTTAATTGCAGTACACGAATACACACTAAAACTCTTCTTTACTACCCATACTCAAAAGCAAGAAAGCAATAAAGGCGACATCTTGAAGTCCCGTAATCTCGCAATCCCCAACTATTCACCCTTATCCATCTCATCCAAGCCCGCCGTTCCCCAAAATCGCTAATGCATAAACAAAAAACCGTGGTATAAAACAAAACCGCAAACCTACCCACCCAACACCATCTAGAAAAACAGAAAAATCTTCATTTCATCATATCATCACCTCATAAACTCCCACCCATCCATAAACTTCCCCTGCTTACTCTCCCTCTTGGAAAAACTCGACGGTAAGTCCAGCTTGAATTGTTCACCATACCCAGTCCCCGCGTACGAAGGGCGATGCGATTTCTTCAACTCTGCCTGTGCTTCGGCCTCGCTGCTCCTCTTCGCCTGCGCCCCGTACCCGTCCTCGAAGGATGGGAGGTCCATTTGGTACTCTTGTGCTAGCTTCTCCGAGTCGTGTGATGTGGTTGAGGTGTTTGATTCGGAGGAGATGTTGCGTCTGTGGGGGGAGGCTTGGCGGGGTGGTTGAGATGGTGGCGTGTTTTGCGTGCTGAAGGCGATGTATTGGGGTTGAGTGGCTTGGGGTGGTGGTGGAGGTGCGCATCTTTCGGGTTGTGGAGGCACCGGATGTTGTTGTTGAACGACAGGCGGGTGTACATTTGCCGAGATATCATGGACTGCCATATCGCTTTGCATACCTTGATGCGAATCGTGCTTCATGTGTGAGCTACTTTGTGGCGTTGGCGGGTTAGCGGCAAGAGGGTTAGGAAACTGAAAAGCCTTAGTAGCCTTGAGCGGCTGGGGTATATTTGCACCCGGCCTCAAGATGTTTGGTGGTGATGCGCGTCCTGCGAAATCTGAGGCGTGTTCCATTGGCACCGGTGCACCCTGCGTTGGAGCATGTTCCACAGCAGGTGCCAGAGCCGGAGGTGTAAGACTTTGACTCTGCGCCATCCCATGTGGTGGGTGAGGTTGTACGGATTCCGTCTTTGGCGGCATTGGAGGCGTGATCGGAGGAGTGTACGCCTTGTATACTGGGCCTCGGTTCGGTGATACCTGTCTGCTATTCGGGGCAGATGTTGAATTGTTGCTGGGCGAAGGTTCTCTGCTATTGGGAGGAGAATAGTATCGCTGATACTTATTGAGGATCGCCAACGGGTTAGAATTGTTCGATGCCTGTGATGATGCGCGCGATCGGGGTCTTGCGTTTGTTGGTGGTTGCTGTTGAGAACCGCGGAAGCCAATCATGAGACTTGGAGGAAGTGAATCGAAGGATGGAGGTGAAGGAGTTGGCTTTGGGGCCTGCGACGGAAGCTTTGACGCTTCGATCATTGGACCCGGATTCAGTGGCTGAATCATCGATGCGAGCGGAAGGAAGGTAGTTGGAGGGCTCACTGGCGAATCTATATATGCTGGATGTGTCGGTGCTTGGGGCGGACTGATCGGAGTGTCTGGTAGCGTGCTGGCCTGCTGGAGTATAGTCTGCGATGGGACTTGATCGGCGGGAAGCTCAGCAACAGATTCTGTGGTTGGGTTTGTGTGAGGAAAGGCTTCGACTTGTGGGGAAACGGCGTCAAGCTCGAAAACAAACCCAGGTGATGCGCTCTGCGTCTGGCTCTGAATGGTTGATGCAGGGGGCTGGCTCTTCTCAGACTGTGTCGTGGTTTTGGGTGGTGATGGGTATAGTCCTCCCGGACCGACAATAGCCAGGCTCTTAGAGGGAGTTTTACCGTCCGAGTCGTCGACAGAAGATTTTGTGGGAACTGTTGTGACTGTCTTGTTACTTGTAGGTATAATTGAGTTGCGCTGGGCCACGATCTTATGAGCTGGATGTTTGTGCGCCACCATCTGCGGCTGAGCACCTGTTGCTGATGGAAGAGCGGTATAATTAGTGCGCGCTGCCGAATCAGAATCTTGTGGCCGTGCTTTTGGTTCACTTCGCATAGGTATGCCCGCATTTGGCGTAGTAGAGGTGTTAGGCTTGTGCGCAAATACTGGCACGGCCTGGACGCTCGTTGCTTGGCCATCCACTCGAGGGAACGATTTCTTTGTCCGCACTACCTGTGGTTTTCCAGCATGTGCCACGTTCAGCATGTTTACTGATTGTGCTTGGTATATCATACCGTGCTGCTGCAAGCGGTCGGGTCTAGAGTCCATAGAAGTCCTTGCTGGACGAGCTGTTGTGGCTTCAAGGCTGATGTTTCGTATCGCACTTGGTGCTGGTGGAGCACTCGAGTTGCGGTACCTGGTCCGAGAGCCCCGTGTAGCTTCTGGGGGAATTTCCTTTCTTGATGCCCCCCCAAGGGTGTGCGGAGCGGGTTGCGTGAGAGCGCCACTAGACGATGCGCCTGGTGCTGTCTTTGACTTGCCGTGCATAGGAGGCCTTAGAAGATTCGACTGCTGGGGTATATTATCTCTTGGTGACGGTGCGGGTTTTTGTGATGATGGTATTGGTTTCGCAGTGGGCTGCCCTTGGGGTGGAGCAGGAGTAAGAAACATCGATGGTGGAGGTTCCTTTCCTAACAGAACATGGTAACAGAGTCGTTGTTCCTCCGCAGACAATGCGGAGAAGTATGCAGTACCCAAGAAATTTTCCTGAACCTGTCGAGTACTCAACTGTCCTCGTATTGACTGGATCTCTTTGCCGTATTTTCGACATAACCACAACAGATCTTTTTTTGGATCCCAGAGCAGGCTTTGATCGGTGCACAGATGTACGGTGCTTTTAACTAGGTATATTATGTTCAAGCCTTTAATGTTGGTGATTTTCCCGTCCAGATTGAGAGACAACATCGCTTGATTGTTTCGTAAGATATCGCTCGGCGGTGTCCCATGGGAACCTGGACTACGTCAGCACCTTTCTCATCTCGTACAAGCTGACGTGTATACCTGGTGGGATCATTTCCACTTCAATATCCGCGTTTTCGGTGCAACCAGCGTCCCTGTATTTCGGACCAGTCGATACTAGAAGCTTGGAAGAAAACATGGAGTTCATGTCTTTTGGTAGCCGTACCCTGAGTTTATTAGTGGATAGATCAAACTTGGCCATTATTGTTCATACCGTGGGTCGGTCTGTAGCTTCATTCTGATGCGTTGGAAGTCCTTGTCGTCATAGACAATGTGGATGTCGGGTATGTCTCGTCGTGCCCCAAGGCATAGCATGGCCAGGCTGCCTAAGGCGGCCCAATTTGTTTTGCGCGCATCGAAGAATTTGCGAAGCCAGTTCGCCGCTGCCAGTAGGTTCGCTCGAGGTGCGACCTTGTTCGCTTTGCCTTGACTTCTCTTCCACCTCATGTAGTCATCAACATCGTAATACTTCTGATCTTCACCCATGTTTACTGGTGATGGCTAGGTTTGTCATGCAAGAGAAAAGGAAAGACCGAGCGCATGTGTTCTTGGTGGATGATCGGTGTGGAGCTTTACAGATGGACGTTAGTTTCGGGTGGTTTGAGCAGTGATATTGAAAGACTGAGCATGGCGAAGAGAGAATGAGTAGTCTTAGCTGCGCCCTTGAGGTAGGAAGCCGAACGCCTGTTTTAGGAGAATTCGACGTTAGGCTTACCACAGACCAACGCAAACAACGCCCGTCGGGTGGTTCTTGCAGCGACCATACACATCCGTCGCAGCGATTGGCTGCCGGATAGACAGCTGTCAACATATGGGAAAAGCGCAGTGCAAGGGCTGCCGCGATGCCGGCGTAGCCAAGGAGTCAACCACGCGGGAGAAAGCACTTTTGATTCGTTGTGGACTTCTACGGGCTTCTGCGATTGGAGTGTTCGCTCCTAGGGCTGCGGCATTGCTTCCAGGATGGCAGGATTGAGTGGGCCGCGTGAGGCTGAGGTGCTTATTATTAGCAGCGCCATGCCTGTGGGGGCTGGCAGACTGCAGCCGCATGCTCCGACCCAACCGACCACGCGATATCTTCACGCGACTTGTGCAACACTTGAGAGCATTGCTGCGTCTCTTCGAAATGAACTGGTCAATTATGCTGAGAAGGGTTTGCCTTCGTCGCCTTCATCGCTTTCTCCTGCACCGTTGCACCGAAAGGACGTGGGCTTCGCTGGGCACTGGTCCAAATCACCGTGAACCACCGATGGCCGCATATTCCGGATTCCGTTAGTTGGTATGTGCTGCTCTCGGAGAGTGGGCATGTTTGAAGCCTGCAGTCAGCGTCTGAGGGAACGCATCCATTCGGACATTTTTGCACAGTGGGCAGAAGGTCGGCTGTGGGCCTGAAGTCATGTTTGTTTACTGACGTTTCAGAATGACGCGCACTATAGAGAATGACTGATGATGCAAAGTAATGCGAGCCGTGCCGAAGCCATAATGCTGATGCCCTAACGCCATTCCGTTCGCTGAATTTCAGATGCCGCCACCTGTGATCTTGTCAGCAGCCTGCCATAAGCCTCCTATGCTGCGTACGAGGCACGCTGTTGTTTGAGTTGCCTGCTACTCACGAGGCCGCCTGGGCATACCACTTACCCGATCGATCCACAGTAACGCTGTAGTCCCCAGTCTCTCGCTGCTTCACAGCCAGTGCCCGCGACTTGATGGCCATGTAGCCTCCACCAAGCGAGAAGATGGTAAAGAGGGAGAAGTTGCGAGGTCTAAGGCGATGTTTAGCGTACGGCAGACAGCACAGGCACCTCCCATGCGGTGGAGGGAGGCGCAATGGGTTCCAAAGCTTGGTGACTTACGTGAAAAGCCTGGAGTATGCCATTGGCTCGGTTTGGGTGCAGGTCCTTTGAGATTAAAAAGCCGTTTGGTGATATAGATGTGGCAACACCTGAAGTAAGAACCAGAGAGTTGTTGGAAGACGACAAACAGCTCACGCGATCCCTTTCCTTTCCCCTCCCTTTTGGTGCTTCCCCATATTCTAGACCCTGGTCCGCTCTCCCGTAGCTAACCGAGGCTGCAGGTGCGTAATCGATAAAAGATATCTTGGCACGCTAACATGCAGCGCACGGCAGAAAATTGACACCGCCCGCAGAAAGTTTGTCGCGAACTGGTGAGCTTCAAGAAGTTGTACACCCGCGACACGATGCCGTTGCCGAAGCGCCAGACGGTTCCCAAGGCCTCCAAAGGCTCCAGCGATAATCGGTTTGCTGCCTTCGAGACCGATCCAAAATTCCGTCTTCCGTCCAAGAAGCACGCGAAGACGAAGCTTGATCCTCGATTCTCGCGACTACGCACCGATTCGGATTTCTACAACAAGGCCTCCGTCGACCGATATGGACGTCCGATATCCAAAGATGCGGGCAAGAAAGACCTGGAGCGCATGTACGAGTTGGATTCCGAGGGGAGTGAGAGCGAGGTAGACACACCAAAAGAGACGAAGAGGGACAAGGCTGTCTTGCGCGAGCTGGCGAAAGTCCAGCAGCGTGGTTTTGACCCCATCCGCGATGGTGGCCTGTCATCCTCCTCCGAAGAGAGCGACAGCGAAGACGAGGAAGAAGAGGAAGAGGTCGAGAATCAGACGGAACTTGCAGGGCAGGGTAATGAGGTGCCCATGGGAGACGTCACTAAAAGACTGGCCGCGGTGAACATGGACTGGGACAACATTCGGGCAACAGATATCATGGCTGTGGCCAGCTCATTCGTCCCCGCCGACGGTCGGATATTGAACGTCACCATATACCCTAGCGAGTTCGGATTGGAGCGACTGCAGCGCGAGGAGATCGAAGGGCCGCCGAAGGAGATCTTCAGTGCCGCTGCAAAGGACCGTGCGAAGGATATACAAACGATAAACGAGTTGGAAGGCTCGGACTCTGAAGGCGAAGAGCAGACAAAAGACGATACCCTAAATGAGGCCGACGCAGAAGACTTCGATTCCAAAGCGCTCCGAACATACCAGCTCGATCGTCTCCGCTATTACTATGCTCTGATATCGTGCTCTTCACCACATGTAGCAAAAGCGATATACGACAACATGGATGGACGCGAGTACCTCTCTAGTGCCAACTTTTTCGATCTACGGTTCGTGCCTGATGAAGTAGAGTTCGATGCGGAACCGCACGACGAGTGTGAGACGCTGCCAAATGGCTACAAGCCCAACGACTTCGTGACTGATGCTCTCTCGCATTCCAAAGTCAAACTCACGTGGGATGCCGACGACACAACAAGAAAAGAGGTGCAGAAACGGGCATTCTCGAGAAAGGAGATCGACGAGAACGAGCTTCAGGCTTATCTTGGCACGGACTCTTCATCATCCGAAGACGAGGTCGAAGCTGACAAGGCCGGAAAAGCTGCTAGCTTGCGTGCAGCTCTTGGACTGGACGCAGCAAGCAAGTCAACGCAGCCAAAGTCAAAGTCCTCGAAGAAAGACCGGGACATGAAGAAGCCGGACGCGGAGATGGAGGTTACGTTTACATCGGGCTTCACAGGGAACGGAGCGAAGGGTTCGGTCTTTGAAAACGATCCTGAAGAGAACACATTGGAGAAATATGTCCGAAAGCAGAAGGAGCGAAAAGCTAAGCGGAAAGAAAGAGCACAGGCGATCAAGGAAGGTCGGGATCCCGATGCAACGCCTGCGGCCGAGAGCGCTGCACCCGCTGAGGCAGACGAGGATGACCCCTGGAACGATCCCTTCTTCGGTTCAGACCCCGAGGCGGAAAAGGCTTTGGAAATCAAATCCAAGAAAGAGCAGAGGGCGAAGAAGAGGGAAGAGCGGGAGAAACAGGAGAAGGCTTCAGCTGAAGAGCGCGCAAACTTGGAGCTGCTTATGGTTGACGAGAATGATTCCAAGGTGCAGCATTTCGACATGAACGAGGTAATGAAGGCAGAGAAGGCGAAGAAGAAGGGAAAGAAGAACAAGAAGGCAGCGAAAGAAGTCCCTACGGACAACTTCGAGATGAACACCAATGATCCTCGTTTCGCCAAGCTCTTTGAAAGCCACGAATTTGCAATCGACCCCACGAACCCAAGATACAAGGAAACCGCTGGCATGAAGAAGCTGCTAGAAGAAGGCCGCAAGAAGAGGAAATTGGATAGGGAAGAGGAGCCCGAGAAGAAGAAGCCCAGGAAAGAAACAGCTGGCGAGCCAGACGACATCAAGAAGTTAGCTGCCAGAGTCAAAGCGAAGTCGAAGACGCGATGAACTTTCTGCATATAATTATACCCAAGATATCGAGTCCAGCGAAAACAATAGATTCTCGTCAATTGATACTCTTCAATCTTTCCAAACAACTCACAGCGGTTTCCTTTTTCCTCCCTCCCAAATACCACCTCTTTTCTCACTACCCATTCCTTAACAGCAATACTATGCGACCCGCAAGTACACCCCAGTTCGTCACTCCCAAGCATTAATCCCCCTTAATCCAGCAACTATTCCTGCCCGCACACAAGCCAAGTCCCAACACGACCAACCCGAACTATCCATTCCATCCCATCCCCTTCCAAACCCCTCCCAGGCAGACAACCCAGCAATTCTCGTGCCTCCCCCGACCTCCCCGCCCAATCAGCACGCAGAATCCCCCGCATCAGGCTCCATGCATATATGAAATGCATACCCCGCAAACACGGAACTAACCTTGTCTAGAGCTCGTAGGTAATGTTCCAGACCTTTTTAATTAGTGTGGCGTCTAGATTGGATTTGGCATGCGTTGTGGCGGGGACCATGTGTCCAGATTGGAAAGCAGCTTGAGCGTGGAGTTTTGTTTTGGCTACTATTACGCTGCGCCAGCTGTGTGAGGGAATTAATGCTAGCGCTGAGTCCCTTGTGGTACCACGTTTGGTGTAAGCAGCGAGTCGTATTCGTATCCCCGCAATATTGACCGTGCTGATGTTTGTGCCTGAGTAGGGGAGTTGCGCTTGCGATGTAGGCGGTTTGAGGTGTGGTGATCTCGTCGTCGCTGTGAGAGAATACTGAGGTGCTTACTGCGGTGTTGTCACTCCATTGGAAAATCGGTATCGATGAAAATTTAAACACTGGATTTATAGTTGCTTCGGGTTGGACTATACATTTAGGCAGCGATTGTATACTGCGGCGTTGTTGAAACTAGGTTTGCCCCTGTGGTACAGATTACAGTCAGTAATTACATGGCTAAGGAACTAGGCAAGATGCTCTCGCATTCCTCGTACGTTTGCACGTCCAAGGCGACAATACATTATGGCGTTCAATAGGGTTTCCAATGGACATTCTTGCCTTCTCGTGTCATCGCATTGGCGTGCGCGAAGAGGCGTTCCGAGACTGACGGCACATCTGAATGTCACTGGAAATGCGGCCATCTATTCACCCTCTAGAGGAGGGGTATCATGCAAGTCTGACCACCGTCTACACAATATGCTCATACTGAACAGTTGAAAGACGAATTGATAAAGCAGCCCAATTCCCCCAGAACTCATCCACCCAGTTCCCTCACTGATCCTCACCAATTCTCATCACTATCACATTATCATCATGAAGCTCCTCACTACAGTCCCCCTCTTCCTCCTCCCAGCCGTCCTCGCTAACCCCCTCGCCTCCCCTGACCGCCTCACCGAAGACGCTACTCTAGCCCGGACCTGCTCCATCCTCGGAAACAACGTAAACTGCCGGTACCACCCCGTCATAGATCCAGACAACATAATGGAGGTATTCGACCAGGGGCGAAGCCTCAGTTTCTCCTGTTGGCAGCGTGGTGCGTGCGCTTCGGGAGCATGGTAAGTCTCACTTTCGAGTGAAGCATACAAGATTGTTTGAAATGTGCTTTGCTGAGACCGTGCGTGGTAGCTCGGGAAACACGTGTGGTTCGGGTAATTGCGATGTCTGGGACTTTGTCCCGGAGTATAATTGCTTTGTGAATGCGCATTATACGTCGAGTGCTTGTACGACTTGTAAGTTTTAACTGTCGGTTTTGCATGCGTTTGCTGATACTTGTGTAGCTTCGCTTCCTAGGTGCTCGTTCTCCAAAGAGTAAGAAGGTGAGGTGATAATGGTCGGGAGTCTGGAGATAAGGTGACAATATATGGTGCTGTCTTTTCCGTCATCCGAATATATGTTTTGGCACAGTGAGGGGTTTTCAGGAAATGCATACACTCTTTACGAATTAGGATGAAGGGGTATGAAAGCACAATCATTTGTGTAGCGAAAACATCAATATTAAAGTTTCTCTACTGGACAAAGACATATATTACGTTGAGTATCTAGTTTGACGTTCGAAGAAGCTCAATCACGTCAGTGGAAGCGCGTATTACGAGTAGACCGCCCGGCTACCTCGTAACTTACTAAGAAATGCCCTGGACGTACGCACATGTGCTTCCTGCGGTCTTCTGCGATCCAGACTCGTTTCTGTACACTCCGAAGGATGGTGTACATATGAAATACCCTTAAACCTACACAACCCCTTCACGATATCTATTTGAAAACCGAAGGCATGATACTATTATGCACCAACCCCATACGAGCTCCACGCCAGCCGAACAGGGTTTAGCACCAGCTGATCTGGGTGCCATTGACATCAGATCTTATCATTTCAGACATCAATTCTACAAGAATGTTAACATCACGAGAGTCTGAGAGCTTTTTAAATTATTCCATGCGATGTTCTGAGTCACTGGAGGCCGCGGGTGCGGCTGAAAGAGCACCGCTTGGAGATGCCTCTTTTAGCCGTAGGGCGGCATGTATTTTCGTGCAACGACGCAGCGCAACCGTGATAGTTCCGCGATCTTTGAGCGACCTTAAAGTCTGACATATGCACACTTAACGTAGCATCACACACATCTCTGCATATATCATCGTTGGCATTTGTCACCGAGGTGCCTTGAACTGTCAAGAGTACCATATACACTTGTCCTTCCACTTTCACAAAACTTACATTCCTACTATACTTTGACACTCTTCACAAATAACTATGCCCATTGGCCCTTTCGCTCTGCAATGGCGGACTCCTTCCCCAAATCCTCCATCCCCAACACCCCTCCCTGAAGGGATAACACGCTCCTCAATTCACACGCCATCCGGCCCTCTCGAGCTCCTTATAGCTTCACCCATTAGTTCCTCCGCTTCCAATGAAGAAGAAAAGCCTCCGTTGTTCTTCGCCCACGGCGGCTTTGGTTGCGCCGAGGTATGGCTCTCTTACATGCAATACTTCTCCGCACGCGGCTACCCTTGCTATGCAATCAGCTATCGCGGCCACGGAAAGAGTTGGTACCCATGGTTCTGGCGCTTGTATTTCACCACACGGGGCACCATGGCTGAGGATCTGACTGCAGCGGTGAAATATGTCGAAGTGCTGGAGGGGAAGAGAAGAGGGGTGCCAGGGACGAAGGTAGTGCTGATTGCGCATTCAGCAGGCGGAGCATTATCACAGTATGCGTTAAGTAGGAAAATGTTCGAGGTCCAGGGCTTCTGCATGCTGGCTGCTGTGCCGGGCTTCGGTAGTTGGTCCTGCTACAAGTTCTGGGCACTCACCGCTCCGATACACTTCCCATACCGCGGATTTCATCCTCGATATATATTAGCGACTGTTGACCAGGTCCATGAAGCGTTTTTCACGGCTGGGACGCCCATGCGGCATGTACAGCGCTTTTCGCAGCTACTCTCGCCTTACGAGTCCATGCTCTGGCCCTTGCAAGCACTCTTTGCCTTCGTCACTGGACCCGATGTTCTCTCTTCCATTACTGGCTGGACACGCCGCAAACTTACTACATCGACTTCGCCAGCTGACAAGGCCTCGGCAAACCTATCCCAACGACTCTTCGTCCTAGGCGCAGAGAAAGATGTCCTCTGCACACCAGCCATCCTCGAAGATGCAGCACGCAGGTATCAGCAAGCGCTCAGGAAGATGGTAAGTAAAGACAAACTGCAAGGCATAAGCAATCTCGGTACGATCCAGGACCAAGAGCAAGAATACGGAGTACGATTCAGGGTCGTGAACGGACTAGCACATCATCTGCAAAATCATGAAGACTGGGAAAGGGGCGCAGATGAGGTGCGAAAGTGGGTCGAGCAGCTATGATTGGGTCCCTAGGGAAATGGCATTTAACGAATAATAGATAGTTTAGTATGCTAGGATGGGACGGTGGAGATGTATAAATATCCCCTTCTCTACTCTTGTTATTGTTCTTCACACTACTTCGGGGTCTTTGTCGCTCATTAAAACACAACAATCTACCCTTGATGTCCTGCCTCGAGCGGCTCAAAAAGCCTCAGCATTATAAACCATGCGGTTTGAGAAGGAGAACTTCGCTCACTAAAATTCCCCACAATAACTGGTCATGGCCCTGCACGGCGCGTCCAAAACCACGATTCGCAAATCCATGATCCAGAAAAACTCCCAAAAATCTCATGCCGCTTTCGAGTTTGCTCGCCGACATGTTGACAGATGCTTGTCTCTTCAAATAAGTCCTTCCCTTCATGGACTTTACGCTCTCTTCGGCTCTCCAAAGCGGACTGTATCCCCACAAATAAAAGAACTATCGCCTAGCTACATATTTCCGGGCACTTCTTCTCCCTGTCTTTCATCTGTCCGGGGTATCAAACAAAAACGAGCGATCTAAAGAGCTCATGTGGGGGACTGGGGGACTGAAAATCTGGAACATGCTCTTCATGTATCCGCTTTGGAGATATTGCGTACATGGTCGACATGGGTTGCGAACCGCCTCCAAAGAACATAAGTGGGAAGTTTGAACTGCAACATATACCGCTACATGGAAAAAAGGGGATTATAAAAAAAGATGATTCAAAATACTATGGCTTCAGCTGCGACTCGAGACCTACACTCAAATCTCGCCAGCCCGGCTACAAGGCCAAGGTCAAAAGCACTAGCGACAGTGATAGCGATGTATGTCTTGTCCTTGCCAGGCCTATCTATCACTCGATATGAACTTGCGTTGTGGCATTGACTTGCAGCTGTAGTGGCTGGGGCAGAAACTTGATTACCATCGCCATCCCAATCTATTAGAGGACAGAGTCTTGGAATCTTATGAGCATCTCCGGCGTTTCTTTATCACGTCAGGCAACTCTATCCATGGTTCCGGAGTATGTGAGACGTTGATGACGTGAACTACGATGGCTTCAGATCAACTACTATTCAAATCATGACTATCAACATGACCCGCTGCAAGTTAAGTGGAAAGGAGCTTATGCTCTACTATCTCGATCCAGAAGGTTGGACGGTCGTCGTGTGCAGTTATGCCTTTCAAGAGATAGGGAGGTATGCACCGAGAAATGAGTATAGCATGCTGAAACATTATGTAAATTCTTCATGGTAGACGTGAAATTAGGAAGCGAATTGTCTGAATAACAGTCGGATGAGAAATAGAAAAGACCGACTTTAATTACTGCGTAGATAGGTTGAGAATGAATAGGATGATTATACTACGTAGCTGCTCGCACATAAGGATGTGTAATGATATAATACACCCTGTATTCGACCATCATTCCACAACTGAACTGTGACTCCTCTAGGCTTCTTCGTTACATACAGCTTCATCACGAGCACGTCGTTGTTGTATCGTCGAAAGAACCCACCAGTTTAGCTTAGTAGAGGTGCAGTTTCTATTGCCAAATCATCTGCTGCAATAGTAACCCACTGCCGTTTGCGATTTCTGAGTCCCGCGACCCGCCATTCTCTGCTCCCGCTGTATGGCTCACTCAGCGGTTCAGGGTAGGCCTTGCACCATACCACTTCTCCTAGCACAGGGTCCATGACTACGGCATAATGCGTGCACTCGTTTGTTGTTGTCCAGGAACATAGTGAACGAATGATCTCTGAGCGAGTGGGAAGTAGATTGGTTTCTGCCCCCGCTTGCGCCGATTCTTTCCTCCGGATTCTGGTAGAACGACGTCGTATGCTACCCGCTTGCTCCATTATCGCTTCGAACTGTTCTGTGATGCAATCGAGCCTCTCGCGGCTCTCTGCTATGAGTTCTTCAAGACTTCCAATGGCTCTTGTCATATTGTTTTCGTTCTGAGTCACTGTGGGAACTGGTGTAGACTCTCCGTTATGCTCGGCTACATCATGGTTTGTCCGTACGATGAAGATGTCTGAACGTTCCACAAAAGCGGTTGAGTAATCTTTTTCCATGGTCACGGTGAGCTGACCATCACTGAAAATGAGGTATGCAGCTGTTGTGTGCCGGCTCATGAAATCGGTTATAACGGATTCAAGGGACGATTGCTCCGACGCTGAGTCTCGATCGGGTTTAATCAAATGTTGTCGTAGAATACTTGCTATTGAGGGACGGCGGCCAAGCAATACCATCAAATGATGTAGGTAGAAGCGGATCTGCGCTCTCTTGGTGGTCGCATCGTGCACGGCTCGAAAGTTGAGCGATAAACTCAGTCCTGTTTTGACACCAGTGAGGATGCCTACAAAGCCAACATATGTGATCGATGAGGCAATTATGGCATCCGGACGTGGCGATTTGCTCCGAACGAAATCAAGCTGGACGATGACCTCCCTCAAAGGATCCATGGTCCAGTCTAGAGTCCGAAAGTGGAGCATTTTTGCAGACGCGCGAGGCTGACCATTCTCTTGACTTAGGACTCCACCCGAAGTGCAACCCATCAGCAAATCTAAGAGCACGTTGAAGGCAACCAGCAGGTACATCGGTACGCCTGACACTTCAGCGATTCCTTTAAGTTCCTGTGTCTCTTCCCTGTCACACACCCTGCGCAAAAAGAGGCGTGATAGCTTGTGAATGTACTTTAGGTAGTTGGGAGAAATGTTGAGACCAAGCAGCAGGTCTTCATAGAGTCCGGTCAAAGAACGAAGTTGTGCAGCCCTGCCCCGAGCCAGAGAGTGGTATCGTTCGCGGGGTGGCAGAGATAGGTCAATGACAACTCGTGGAGGTGAAACAAAGACTGGTCGATTGATCTCGGATAGCTCCATGGTAATGAACGGTAGGAGCGGATTAGTGCTACTGTTAAGGTCGACCTCAGTGTAGTAGATAGCAGTATTCAGGCAGCAGCCCTGCGGCTCGCACCACGCCGCATGTCAATCAACGTAAGGCTTGCTCTGCTAAAGATATCTGGTTTTGCATATGTTTGTGACCAGCGATATTGTAGAAGGTAAACAGGGAGGGAGATAGATTGTGTCAGAGTGTCGAGGACGTAGGGTAGCTGCATCAATCCTGTCGCGTGTACTACATTCCAACCACTATAACTAGCACATCCTCACCAAGTCGTTCCGATATCTTGCATGAATAATATACTGCCTCGCACGTGATGCTCATTGCCTAGAGACCCTCCTTCCACTTTCTGGTGGGTAAACACTAATCACGTGAGAGCCTGCCCTAATGAGGCACTAGCGTTGGTAGCTAGTAGTTCGGAAAGAGCTCTGGAGAGCTTTCCGACAACACCACACGACCGCACCACGCTCCGCTCCAGTCCCGCACTTCTCGCCATGGGAGACAAAATGGAGGGCGTAGTCCCCACCGGCGGTGCAGTCGACGCCAAATACGGCGTCCCAATTGAAACGTTTGTCACCCAAACCTCTCCTCGCGCATGTGCTAACCTTGTCGCAGTATCTATGTGAGTTGCACCTGCTTCAAGCATGCAGCTCACATTGCACACCGTGGCTCATGCTAACGTTGTAAGGTCAACAACCTCGATGAGAGAACCAAGATCGACTACCTCAAGCAGGCTCTTACTGTCATCTTCGAGCACTACGGCCCGATTCTCGACATCATCGCCAAGAGCAGCCTCAAGCGCAAGGGCCAGGCTTTCATCGTTTTCGACAGCGAGAAGTCCTGCCTAGATGCCATCGAGCATATGGATGGTTTCGAGTTGTTTGGCAAGACCATGCACGTCTCACGCGCGAAGTCGCACAGCGACGAGACAGTCAAGAAGAAGGCGCCCGGCATGTTCGACGAGCATAAGCGCAAGCGCCTGACCCAGAAAGGTACCTATTGCGCTATGGGTTATCCGTACATGCCACTGACATGTCACAGACTTCAAGCGTGCGCAGGAAGACGCGAAGGCGCAGGCCAACCCGAAGGCGGCCGCGGAGAAGCCACGCATGAAGCCCGGAGCCGCCGCCTTGATTCCGGACGAATACGTGCGACCGAACAAGACTCTTTTCGTGCAGAACATCCCGTACGAGACGGAGGAGAGCGATCTCACGGCCATCTTCGAGCACTTCGAAGGCTTCAAGGAAGTCCGCTATGTCAAGCTCAAGGCGGTCGCATTCGTGGAGTTCGAGAACGAGCAGTATTCTATCACGGCCAAGGAGCAGACAGCAGATGCGCGTGTCGGAAAATCTCAGAAACCGTTGAAGGTTACTTATCAACGAGCGTAGGTTCCTGCATGTGGATTTGGCGTTTGTACTTTAATTACTGCAGCTCAAGTGCTGCTATGATGCTATTATGATACCATAACTCAATACAGGGTTTCTCAACTACATAGTACTGGTACATGGATCAAAGCACATACTCACACGTAATTTAGGGGTAGAGAAGCCAAGGGTGTCATCACAGTCCCCGAAGGCACAGCTGTTCCCGCCAACGGCTTCATTGACAAACGCACTGCAGAAGATTTCCGTAAGAATGCGCGCGAAGCCGAAAAGAGGCGCCCCATGCACTTGTATCCAAGGCGAGCACCGTGGGTCATTCGCCATGATGATCCTCATAGGCAGTTCGATCCTACGGTCTGGCACCCGCCGTTCTACCGTCCGCCGTACTACCGTCGATAGACCACAAGTTCACACCCTTAGAAGATAACATCCTCGTTATCTTGGTCTCCGAGTAAGTCTTGCGTCTCCGCCTCTGCAGCCGCATGTTCCTTTTCCTCTGCCCCAGCGTCCCTCTTTGACTTTTCACGCTCAAGTTCCTGTTCGGCGGCGTCCCTTTGCTTCTTTCCCGAAACCTTCTTCAGTCTGTAAAATTCCTCTCTGTCCAGTTCGTCGAGCTCCGAGTTAATGTACTTGATAGTATTTTCTGTTCTTGGTATGATGACGTGCTCGCTTTGAGCTCGTCAGCTGATTGTTCATGGCGTTGGAGGAAGATACCCACATGGCGTTTACACGTCGATTGACGACCTTGATTACCTCGTCCAGGATAACAAAGGCAGTTTGCAGACTAGCCAATTCTACCAGTGTCTCCACAGCTCTTGCATATGTCTCTCGTGATCTCTGCACTTGTTGACCACCCTTGCCCAAGCCCGTTAGTGCGAAGTCGTTGGCGGTCTCGGAGGTATAGCTCTCGAAAGCGGGCAGGAAGACACCCGAGACGTTCTCCTGCTTGGTGCGTACGCGGAACCGCGCTTGCTTGGCCGACTCCTGGACCTGGTAGCCAATGTCGCCGCCGACGGCATACGTGACTTCGGCGAGGGAGAAGGCGGCAATCTGCATCACCCGTCCCATCTTGCGCTTTGCCTCATCGATGCGGCGTGTGATTTCTGCGAGTTGTTTTAGCTGCAAGCAATATAGGGCAGATGTTGAGGCGCGGTCGGACCTCGAAAGCGTCTGTGGATGATAGGTTAGCAGGGTTCCATGCGCCCGATGCAATGACGAAGGGACACGGCATACTTTGTAAGTGCCTCGCTCTTGCGCTTGAGCAGGTCGTGGCCGGTCTGGGCGCCCTTGAGCTTGCTCTTCATCAACCCCAGCGTCTGGCGCGTGGGGAAGACGGACTCTCTCGCCTGATGGTGGTGTCAGTGGTGCTGCAGCATAGCTTGGTTGATGCATACCCCGCTGCCTGACATGGCGAGATGCTGGTGGGCCGACCGAGAGGCGGGCTGACGGAGCCAACAGAGGATGGGCCGGAATGCGTCGCAGTGCTCGGGGGCACGATGGGCTGCAGGATCGGGGCGGGACGCAGCGGTGGGTGAATGTTCCAGATGACGGCACAGCTCAGAGCTGCAGGCAGTTAGGCCGGCCGGCGTTGCTGGTCGTGTTGCTGCCGTGGCCCGTGTTTTGCGTCGCGCCGCGGGCTGCCATTGGCCGTGGCCCCGTCTGCTGACCGCCCGTCCCAAGTCTCCCTCAGAACTTTGACCTCCATCTCCACCTTCGCAGCCGCCTCGAAGACGCACGCTTCTCTCGCTCCCAGCCCACCGCGGGCCTCCCACGCCTACGTCGGCGACACAATGCCTGGCGAGCTGCTTCGCACCGTCACGGCGAGCCTCTCGCGGCCGCCCAAACGCAAGATGGAGCGCGCCAGCGACCTCTTCCTCATCAACGACCAGGACGTCGCCTACGAGCAGGACATACAGCGCAACCCCGGCAGCGTCAAGCCGTGGCTGGACTACTACAGCTTCAAGAAGTCGCGCGGAAGTCTGCTGGAGCAGGCCTTCGTGCTTGAGCGCGCCTGCACCACCCTGCCGCGCTCCTACAAGCTCTGGAAGCTCTACCTCGAGCTGCGCACCAAGCACCTCGAGAAGAAGAATCCCGCAAAGTACGCGCCGCACTATGTCAAGGTCAATGCCCTGTTCGAGCGCGCCCTCGTGTTGCTGAACAAGATGCCGCGCATCTGGGAGATGTACCTCAACTTCCTCATGCAGCAGCCGCTCGTTACTACGACCCGCCGCATCTTCGACCGCGCTCTACGGGCACTTCCTCTCACGCAACACAACCGCATCTGGGCGCTCTACAGACCGTTCGCAACGTCCGCCTCGGGGGAAACGGCTGTCAAGATATGGCGGCGCTACATGCAGATACACCCGGAAGACGCGGAAGATTTCATCGAATTGCTCAAGGACATGCGCAAGTACACCGAGGCCGTCAGAAAGTACATGGAAATTCTCAACAACCCCAAGTTCAAGAGCAAGGAAGCAAAAGGACCTTTCCAGTTCTGGACTGAGATGATCGACCTGCTCATCGACCACGCCAAGGAAATTGAAACCGGCGACGACAGCGGCATCGATGTCGAGAAGATCATCAGGAGCGGCATCTCCAAGTTCCCTGACCAGCGTGGCATCCTGTGGGTCGGACTGGCGCGCTACTGGATGAACAAGAACGAGTACGAAAAAGCCCGTGATGTGTTCGAGGAGGGCATCACCACCGTCATGACCGTCCGAGACTTCTCTGTCGTCTTCGACACGTACGTCGAGGCCGAGGAGACGTTGATAGGCATTAAGCTGCAAGAGGCTGCCGCTCGGTCCGATAAGGACAAAGTGGATCAAGACGCCGATGCGGACCTGGACATCCGGATGGTTCGCTTCGAGTCGCTAATGCAGCGCCGGCCTTTCCTATTGAACGATGTTATGCTAAGACAGAACCCGCATAATGTTATTGAATGGGAGAAGCGTGTTGCGTTGTGGGGCGACAACAGCAAAGAGGTGGTGCAGACGTACACCGACGCCATAGCCGCCATAAATCCCAAAAAGGCAGTCGGCAAGTTTCATGAGCTGTGGACTGCATACGCAAAATTTTACGAAGCCGGCGGGGACCTTCGAAATGCCCGTGTCATCATGGAAAAGGCGGTAAAGGTGCCCTTCAAGTCGGTCGCCGAACTAGCCGAGATGTGGTGCGAGTGGGTTGAGATGGAGCTTCGCCACGAGAACTTCGACAAGGCCGTCGAGATTATCGCCAAGGCGACACAGGCTCCGAAACGGTCTACTGTCGACTACTTTGACGAGTCGTTGACGCCGCAACAGAGAGTGCACAAGAGCTGGAAGCTATGGAGTGTCTATCTCGACCTCGTGGAAAGTGTGAGCACGCTGGAAGAGACCAAGAAGGTGTATGAGAGAGTGTTCGAGCTTCGCATCGCCACGCCGCAGACTGTCGTAAACTATGCCAATCTACTGGAGGAGAATAAGTATTTCGAAGATTGCTTCAAGGTCTACGAGAGAGGGTTGGATCTGTTCAGCTACCCCGTCGCCTTCGAGATATGGAACCTGTATCTGACTAAAGCTGTGGACCGAAAGATTGGGATGGAACGATTGCGAGATCTGTTCGAGCAAGCTGTGGAGGGATGCCCCCCCAAATTCGCAAAAGTACTGTACCTCATGTACGGCGCACTGGAAGAAGATCGAGGTTTAGCACGACACGCCATGCGTATATACCAACGTGCTACGGAAGCAGTTGCTGACGAGGATCGCATGGAGATGTTCAACTTCTACATCACCAAGTCGGCCTCCAACTTCGGTCTTACCTCGACGAGACCTATTTACGAGCGCGCCATATCAGCCCTGCCTGACAATGAGGCCAAGGAGATGTGTCTGAAGTTCGCCGAGATGGAGAGACGGTTGGGTGAAATCGACAGAGCACGAGCTATCTATGGCCATGCGAGCCAATTCTGCGATCCGAGAACCAGTCCAGAGTTCTGGAAGAAGTGGGAATCGTTCGAAGTTCAACACGGAAACGAGGACACTTATAAGGAGATGCTTCGGATCAAGCGGAGTGTTCAAGCTCAGTACAAGTATGTATTTCCAAACTTCTTCTATCTGTCAACCTGGTACTAACAACACCTAGCACCGACGTCAGTTTCATCGCTTCCCAAGCCGTCGCACGAGGTCAGCAGAACGGAGACGGCGAGCACGTCAACGGCGAGGCGACCAACGGCGACGACGCAATGGCGGCCCTCGAGCGCCAAGCAAAAGCACCCGCCGGCTTCGTCGCCGCCAGCACCGGTCCCCAAGGCGGCAACATCAAGCCTGACGCATCTGCTCCCGCTGCGAACCCGGATGCCATCGACCTCGACGACGACCTATGACGACTTAACGATTCTGCGGCAACCATCCAAGAAGGCTCTCTCTCTCTTTCTGCATTCCACGGCGTTGGTACCAGCTCTCCTTTTTACTTTTTCTTGCCTGTGTAAATGTTCGCTTTTTCACCTTCCATTTTCTTGTCTTTTGTGTCAATCAAACACATATTTGGTGAATCACCTATCTCTACCTGCATACCCGGCGTTGATACCTGTGGATGGTTACAAAATGGATACTTTGGTGGGCAAGAGGCGAGGCGGCTCGGGGACATTTCTTTTGTGAGGACGGAGGGGGGGAGGGAAAAGGTGGAAAGGAAGGATCATGCATGGCTGGCTGGCTTGGACGGCTTGCGATGCGAGCTCGCTCCTCGCTGGCTCGACATGCCTGCTTGCTTGCACACGACTGGGCGCTCGCGCTTCTACTCTTTCCTTGCTTGTATCTGCTGGAATATACTACACTACAACTTTGCCTCTCTCAAACAGACAAAATACGAAAGACAATTCAAAGGTATCTCACGTATTGACTCGTCTCTCTGGTTCCACTCATGTTGTTGGTGTGAGACACGACCGAGCGTCGATGCAAGGACTGCGCCTCGCTTGCGACGGCGTTACGCTGACTGCCTGCAGGCGGCAGGTTTCACGAAGCGAAGCGACGGTGCGTTTCTAATGTTGATAGGAGTGATTGGATCATGTGAAAGGGATGCTGAGGGGTGATAGTTGTGTAGATGGGTAGATGAGCGATATGTTCTTAGATCGCGGGACTCGTGCTAGGAACGATTTGCATGGGGATGGGAATGATGATGTCTGGAAAGTAGCGTGGGCGTTCTCGTACTCGGAAGATTTGGTACGTGTTTGTGTAGCCGCTGAGGAGAGGTCTCCAGACCGACCGCTTTATTTGAGTTTACCGGCTTCCAGGATGGGTCGGCGAATCAGTGGCTGCGGCGGAGAAGAAGAAGCGTGGCGTTGTGCGCATTACGTTCGCCTGGGCTGAGCGCTTCGGGTGTCGTGAGGGGGAACGGTGGTGGAGATGCGGTTTTATTGGTGCTGGTGTTGGGGTGGTGTCACGTGATTATGTGTGTTGGCGCCCGTGATAGTGGGCTAGGCTGGAGATCGAGTCTGGTTGGTTAAGTCATACTTCACGGACGATATACCTGATCGAATACCATGCTCCTATAGCCTCTACGGCCTCACGTTGTGACAGGTAGGCATGTGAAGGGTATGGCTGGGCTTTTATCGTGTCGAGATGTGTTACTACTCCCTCCTATAGAATTCCTGTTTCATGTGGCGGACGGACATCTTCAGCTTACCTATCGTAACACGCGAAAATGGTGTTAGGTTTAAGCCAAGCAATCGCCTGATATTTGGGCCTAATAGATGAAAGGTGACACGAGGGCTATTCGGCGACTTTAGGGTGCGGATGTTCTTCCCGTCGCAGCGATCCCTCGTGCGAACTGCAATGGTCTACCAAGCACAATAGTAGGCTCGGAATGTTGAGGCTAGGCTGATGCGTTACTCAAGGATTGACTCGGGCCACGTTCTGAGCGCAGGCGCCTCGCAGCTTGTCTGTTAATCGCCGTGGAGGCAACCTAATGTGAGGTAGATCAGCTCGTCGCTTGCCCCTGCTGTTAGTAAACTTCTCCACCTAATCAGATATCTGTACGTTTCGTCTCGACTGTGCCGATAAACACCCTGTTTTGATCTTCGAAAACAACTGAGGCAGAAAGAATATGTCACATCAGTTGTACAACTCCGTTTCTATTAGCATCCAGAAAGATGATGACATTGTGATTTTTGGAAGAGAGGGGGCTTGGTGTGTGGATTTGTGTGAAACAGTAACCCCGCACACCCTTTTGGATGAGTCGATGATAGGATTTGTCTCTCCACCTGCTGGAAACCAGCATTCGAGTGTTAAACGTACATGTTCTTTGGCCTTACCGTATCCAATCAAGCGATGTACACATGTATGTACGTCTGCAGTGTGTTGACCATCGCGCCTTCTCGATCGATGCACAGCCGCTGACAAGGCTGAACATGACGCATATAAGCCTGAGGAAACCCACCAACACATTACCTTCTGACTGTCCTGAGTCGCACCTCTGAGGCATCTTATCTCATTAAGACCTTTACTCGAACTTATTTGCTGCCTTCAGCCTCATGGCGTCCTTCGGGCGGTTGACGTTATCGGCCATCACAGGCAGCAACGAGAACACCGTCGCCTTAGCGAACATTAATGTCGACTTTTCGCTGCTCAAAGTTGTTCCTCCTCAAGAATTTATCAATGTTGGAAAAAGCCTCTCCGCTTTCCGTAAGCATGAGGCAGAGGAAGGGCACATCCACCAGACAGCAAGAAAGCTTGGTGCGATCTTCGAACCTATTGTCCCCTCAACGCCCCAACTGCTCCGAGCATATGGTATACGAGCATCTGAGATCGCAGAGAAAACGGCATCATCGATCCCTAAAGCCTCGGGAATGTTCACAAAACAATCGGGTATCGACGCAGCCAGTATCTGGGCGGCTGCAACATCAGGCTCTGGAGCACTCCAGGTTCATCTACTAGCTTGTATGCTGGCGAGAATTTGGGATCAGAAAGATGCCATTTCTATATGGGAAGAGATGTTGCAAAGTCGAAAACTGGAGATTCAAGAGAGTTTCCGCGATGAGGGGAGTATGAGCGTAGCAGCTTGCACTTCGTATCTTGCCTCACTCCAGACCATTACCCGCACGCATATTGGCGAATGGGACGACAGTGCCCGATCCTGGCTCCGTATTGCAGATAGGAGTCCAACTGTTCTTGTCCGTCAAAACCAACTAGACCAAATCGTCAGTAAAAGCAACAACAGAGTGAATAGCCGGCCAAGCTTGTACAGCAGCGTAATTGAAGCTTGGATGAATGCTTTAGAAGGTACAGAGCGACTACTAAAGGGGTCTCCACAGAAGATGCAAACCGGAGGGCTGCTGCTAGGCCTCAATGCGTGGCACTTATATCCGGATATAAATCTCCTTGGGGACCCGAACATGTTTTCTGAATTCAATGATCCATTAGTACCTAAGTCTGGCATACTTACAATCGGTCTAGTGGGTAATGCGATGCTCTCAGGTCTTCATTGGTCTTTACCATTGGCCCATCTCCGATACTATGGAGATCCAGTCCCACGCACTGGGAGGTTAAGAGGCGTGCAAAACCGGGTTTCATTATCTGAATTCATGCAAAGTGTCATTGGATGTCTACTGGGAGTTTGGAAAACGGATGAATCCATAAGCGAGAGTGTTTTGAAATGGATCATCCGGTTAGAAAAAAATATTTCAACGCTTATAGCACCAACCAAGCCGCGGGCATTTCAGCTCTTCGACACAACCTGGCTTGCATTGCTAGCCAAAGCCGCGCAGGACTATTTGGATTCGGAAGGCGATGAAAGATCCTTAAATAAGCGCTTGATAAATGTGGGTCGGCTATATGGCTCGAAAGCGCTGCTTGGGAAACACCTTGTCCCCTTTTTTGGGCTTTCTCAGACTCTTCATACCTTCTACGCCCTGAAACATGAAGAAAAAAAGATAAGGTTTCTACGAGAGCTCTTGAAGACTCAAGAAACATACAAGAATCACGTCATCATTCGCTATGTCTCGGCGGTTACTGGCCGAGAAGAGTTTGCCTCAGTCTTCCCGCATGTAGAAACAGTTAAGAGGAGAAATGACGGCACGAGCCAACCCCAGTTCTCTTACGCCCGCTGGATTCACAGTCACCCTGAAAAATATTCTGAATCTGAAATAGAGACAAGAGGTATAGCGATTGGTAGTAGTTTGGGTTACCGGAAACGGATGACTTTCTCAAGCATGTTGGACGCAAAGAATAAGGAGACTGCACCTGTTATGGGTCCGTTTAGCAAGATTGAAGACACTTACACTCAGGCGAGAGAAAGTTTTGAGGCTCAGCGTCGTCATTTTGAGAGCTTAGGAGAAGCTGTTTTCTCAATTGAAGACGAGAAACTCACTACCACGAAGAAGAGAGGCAAAATGAGGGTTTTTTGGCGCGGTTTGAATAAAATAACTGAAAGGCTAGACGCCTGGCACCGGGGTTCGTTATCTGAGGAAGTAAATCATTGTTCGCCTTATTTTGGTGACATTCACGATGTGGCACTCTTTCTTCGAAAGAGCGAAGCAGAGCCGAAGATACCAGACACGGTCGACTTTCGCGTATTAGAAGCAGTATTTCAAGACGAAAACCAGCTCACGGATGACTATCTGTCAGTATTCATCGATGGGCTTTGTTCGCTAGGTACCGATTGCGTGGGATCCTTGAGAGCTATCGCCACTATCCATAAAGTTTATGCATTGTTACCAAGCGCAACCATTGCGATAAAACTCTTGGAGCTCGACTATCCCCTTTCCAGAGCTCACTGGCTTCCTACAGATTCTGAGAAAGCGCATGGCCAACAACGCGACAAGGAAATATTTCAAGTGGGCAGCAATAGCGACAAGAATTTTTGGTTTCCAGACAGCAATGAAGGTGAGCCGTCAGATCAATTTCGGGAAGCCTTCGTAGGCATTCATAGTTCTTGGGAAGCACCTCGAAGCGATAAAAGTAAGAAGTTTCAGCGAACATTTAACCAGCTCAAAAGATCACTCGGAGTTGCTGAGAGTTGCCTGCTCCCTTACGATCTACAACTTCCTGGGACCTTGTCTTGCGTTCTTTTCTGCGAGTCTGGAATATTTAACATACCTTCTTCCCACATGATGGATACCATGGCAATTTCGAGCGGCGACTCCATGTATATCGCTGCGCCATTGCTCATTGATCCTGTGAAGGCTCGGTCTAAGTCACACAAGATTAGGCATGTCATGGGAAATATTGGTCGAGCTGGAACGGCATTGTTACAAGCGCCGCTGAATCCAAAAATCAAGAAAGTTGGCGTTCAACAGTGGACGTTCGTCGCTGCAGAAGACTGGGATGGCAATCGCAGAGATTCGTTCAAAGACACAAGTCTGCACCTATGGTTTACTGGCTCAAGTGTTCCAATAGATGGAACGCATGCTCAATTTGGAGAGAAAGATACAGAGCTCTATCTACTAGAGTCGGTAGTATCCGTACATGGACGAGGCTTAGAAGGGCCAAGCGAATGGGTTGCTGATCTTGATATCCTGAAAGCGCTACGACACTCATCCTTGATTGTCGACAATATTTCCACTTTCCAGGTACCCGCTACCGATCCCAACCCTGAAACAAGTTGTGTACATCATAAAGACATGGGTTACAACGCAGAGGTGCTGAAGCTGACCGCTATTGAGAATTGGATTGAACTACTCGAGACTCGAGTTGGACATAGCATCTTCCTTGCAATGGGAAACTGGCAAGCACGCCAAGCAGCCACTGCGATCTCCATTGCACAAGGAAGAAAGACGTGTGTGCTTGGAAGTATCACTTGTTGGGCCTGCATTGCAGAGGAATGTAGAAAATCGGACGAATCAGGCCAGATTATAACATTTATCGCCTGAAGGAAGGATGCCTGATTGAATTCAATCATTATCTGAGCCTTTTATACGAAAACCGAGGGATCGAAGATGATTCGTAGATTCTGGTATGTTGGTCGTGGAAAATGCGCTCAGCATTACGCAATGGCTGTCCAATTTGCAAAACATACTGGCATTTAAGAAGTGAATGTTTTAGAGAGGAGCATAATTAATGGAGAGTGAAACCTTATGACATGGATTTCCTTATCGTCCAGTATTATGTACTAAACGCGGCCACGGGCACACTGCTTTCTGGCTCTGGTTCCACGGCTAATCGCTATACTACGGCCTCTCCACACGGATGCATCTACCACGACCTCTCCATACGAATGCATAGGTCTATATAAATACCAGTCATATACTGCAATCATCCCTTATCGTTCTGCTGATGTTTGTCTCAGATGCTTGTGCGCGCTGGCCAATGACATGCTTGCATATCCCGAGCACCTCATCCGCACCAAGAATGACGGTAGACCGTGCAACCTCACCACGACCGCATCAATCCTCTCGACGCTTCGCATCCTGCCTATGTTATATTTAGGGCCCACGGGTTCCCCCACAAAAAGATCCAAAGCGGCCAGTATGCGGGCAGATCCAGGAGTTCCGCCCGCGTGAATATTCGCACGCAATCGAGGCGCGTATGGAGCAATTCCGATCTTTCGCCGCAAAGCTTTCGCATCAAGTGGGGTTGAGCTCATACAAATGTCAGTCAATATTGTTTCTCGACCATGTCTGCACTTAAATCGTCCGATTCCACATCTTCGTACGGCACCTTCGCCTCGTCCCGTGCCGCATCTTCCTCCACGATGGGCGCTGACCCGATTTCAGACAGCAAACTCGAGGGAGAGACTACTGTATCCACACCCACAGACGATTCAGTCGATCATGGCCAGCATGTTAAAGAGAAGGTACCTTGGTGGTCCTACATTTGGGACTATGAACCTGGGAGAACGCACGAAGAGCGGAAGTTCATCTCAAAATTGGATGTGTATCTGATTACCATGCTTTCCCTCGGCTATTTCATCAAGAACCTCGATCAGAACAACATCGCCACCGCGTTCGTTAGCGGCATGAAAGAAGATCTTCACATGAATGGCAATGAACTCAACCTTATGGACACCTCATGGACCGTGGGCTACGTCATCGGACAGATCCCCTCGCAAATAATAATTACGAAAGTTCGACCAAGCGTTTGGGTGCCTAGTTGCGAGCTAGTGTGGACCATGTTGACTTTCTGTCTCTCGGCTGCCAAGAATTCGAATCAAGTCATTGCTATCAGGTTCTTCGTGGGACTGGCGGAGAGTATCTTCTATCCGGCTGCGCACACCATTTTGGGCTCTTGGTACAAGCGTTCTGAGCTGGGCAAAAGAGCGTGTATTTTCCATGCGAGCTCGGCTGCAGCAGGCATGTTCTCTGGGTATCTCCAGGCTGCGGTGTATAAAGGTCTGAACGGTGTACACGGATTTGCGGGGTGGCAGTGGCTCTTTGTAGGTTTCTTCCTCTTCCTAATGTTCAACCTCGACATCGATACTGACAGTTTCCAAGATCATGGATGGTATAATCAGCGCACCCATCTGCCTCGCGGGATTCTTCCTACTCCCCGACCTCCCAGAAAACACACGCGCCTTCTACCTCAACGAGAACGACCGGGCACTCGCGAAGAAGCGCATGGAGTCCGCAGGCCGCGCACCACGCACGCGCCTCGGCCGCTCAGCTTTCAAACGCATCTTCGGAAGATGGCACGTCTACCTCCTCACAATCCTCTACATCATCTTCATAAACATTGGCCCAAGCGGCAGCGTAAACCCCTTCTCCCTCTGGCTAAAAAGCGAGAAGTACTCAGTCGAGAAAATCGTATGTCCACCTCCCTCTTCCATTCCATCCCACCACCATTAACCTCCTCAGAACATCATCCCCACCGCCTCCGCAGCAATCCAACTCGTCCTCACCGTAACCTTCGCCATCGTCTCAGACGCCCTTCGCGTCCGCGCCCCCATAATGTCCATCTCCACCCTCCTCGGCGGCTTCTCCGCCTTGTGCCTCGCCATCTGGAGCATCCCCTCGGGCCTAAAATGGACCGCGTTCTTCCTGCAGCGCGCAAGCGTTCCTTACGGCCCACTAAGCATGTCCTGGGCCAACGAAATCTGCGGAAAAGATGCTGAAGAAAGGGCGGTGGTCATTGGCATCATGAATAGCCTCGGCTACGCATTCAACGCGTGGGTTCCGCTGCTGACGTATCCCGCGAGCGAGGCGCCGCAGTTTAGGAGGGGGTTTATATTTAGTGTTGGGTGTTTTGTTGCGCAGGGTGGGATTACGTGGTTGGTTGCTTGGATGGTGAGGAGGGATGAGAAGAATGAGGGGAGGAGGAAGGGTGGGGATGCGGAGGGTGGGAGGGAATTGGATGGGGAGGTGGAGGAGGTGAGATGAGATGCAGAGAGATAAGGGTGGAAGTTGCAAAGTTGTATATTAGCGGTGTAGATGTATAATAATCCATAATACATGGTTACATCAAACTCATGCAGCTCTTTCTCTGTGTGAGCGCTGCGTATGGATTCTCGTGGGAGGCTCGAAGTGAATCTTTATATCGAGCTCGTTGTTAATATAGCACGTGCTCTTTCGATACAAGGATGAGTGCGGACGTGTATTAAAGGCATGTTAGGGTGTTTTTCGAGTATCTAACCCACGAGGTACTGCTCAGCCGGGCGACATGCATCTCGACACGGGGTGTTTACCGGATGACTAGCGAGGGTGACTAGTCTTTATAAGGGTAAGTAACTTGAGGCCGGGTGAGCTCCATCAGGTGCGGGGTGTTGCCAAGACGCTAGTGGTTCTAGGAAAACGTTGATGTATTAAAGACGGTTGATGTTCGAGAGATGGAAACCACCTGGGTGATTAGAAGAGGATCGATGTTCGAAAAACACTGTTATATTGTCCATTGCCTAAACTTGCATTCTACGTAATCTGCATGCACCTCGTTCATGAACAAGGGGACTTCAGTCCAGGTGCAGCCTGGTTGGGCGAATCGTCACGCCACAGACCCCAAAGATTGTCTTGAAAGGTCTTCCTTCATCATTGATATAAGAGAAATGACGTCTTTCAAACGCCTTCTCCAAAGATTTGTACACGCCGTCATCTTTTCCCCACACAGCGTCTACAGCTGCGTATGCCGACTCGAACCAGCATCTGGCCTCTGTCCACGTTCTATACCTCTGATGAATGATTCCGATACTGATTAGTACCCAAATGGTGCGTTCGTCTTCCCCCCCGAAAACTGTCGAGGCTTTCTTCTGAATTTCCCTGAACATCCATCGGGCGTGTTTGACCAGTTCGCCCCGCAGCACTCCCGCGGCGAGCTCTAGTGAAGCTTCTATAATTTCATGGCTCTTGAACTTCTCGCGATCCCAGAGCGCTCGGCCCCAGAATACCTTCATCAGATCTGCTGCAGTTTCGAATGCGTTTCGATCCGCGACTGAGTAGCGGTTGCCTTTGTTGACGTAATGCTTAAGAAGTTCAGCTCTGGCTCTAATCCCCTGGACAGTTAGGCCTGCCGGATCCTTCACACATTGCCTCTCAATGGCCTTCAGCAATGTTTCGATCGCTGGTTCATTTGTCGACATGTAAAGGCGAGCAGAGGCAAGCCCATAGTCGATTGGAGTGGAGTGGAGAGCATTGTCAGTTTCGGCATGGAGCGACTGGAGCCGATCGCCTACTGAGTGATTCACACCCCCTATGTCATTCTCATTGTTCCTTCCACGAGGCTGGCCATGCCTTTCTGATCTCACAGTATCGGCAGCGTGCTGCAACAGCGCCAACGCGTCTTCACCCCGATTCCAGCTATTCAGTAACTCAACGACATGGAGGATATGTTGTTGGGTACTGCTGTGGTCTATACCTAATATGTCTACGTGGGACGCGGATATGCTCTCTAGGAAAGTGTCTGCGTCAATCTTACGGCCTCTCTCCCAATAGAAAGATGCGATTTCGTATCCTATCTTGACAGTTTCTGTAGAGGTTGGAGACAGGAGGTGCTCGAGTCCACGGAAGACGTCGAGATAAGCATCCTCTGCCATAGTCTCATCGCCTTGTTCTGCAAACCCTCGTGCAATACTAAGTATCTCAACGAGATCTTGCCTGCTCTGGCCATTGTAGCTCAATGGCAGGGTGCTCTTGATTGGCGAGGTCTCAGAGCTTATGAGTATAACACTGGGGCTTCTCGGTTGATTGACGTCGTGAGGAGAACCGGGGGAGTTTGCTGTATGTGCATTCTCCGGAGTTTTGACAACCATTCCTTCAGGGGTCTCAACCACTGAGTACCAGTCAGCTGAGATTCTTAGTCATACAACTCACTTACACTCTTTCACTGCTTTTTTAGATCGATTTACGCGGTTAAAAGCTTCTTCTAGCGTCCAATTCTGTCCTCCAAACTCAAATTGTGTCTCCTTGCCCCTTTCTTCCCTCAGTGACGCTCTCTGAACCATCCAATGAGCTACCTCTCTCGGAAGATTCTTCTGAAACCTCCAGTATTTGAACTTTTCTTTGAAAGCTTTGGCACTGGAACAGTTAAGTGCTCTCCTATTAGTGAAAGTGAGAATGACTCACGGTGCTATGAACTCAAATTGATCTTTCATTATCTTCATGGTCTCAATTAAGGTCTTGTTCTCTTGCATATACAGCTCGTGAAGTTTAGCCCGGTGCCCTTCCCAATCGAGTCCTGAATGCTTCGACCTTCGAGGCGCGGAAGCACTAGGCTTTGGTGGTAAAGAAGTCGGTGGCTCAAATGCTCGAGACGGCCCTGCAACGTCTTCCATTGTGATATCGTCTCTGATAACAGTGGCAGCAGGTAGATGGTGATACATTCTTGATGTCACTTCTCGCTGGTCTTCGTTGCTACCATGGTAGGTTGAAGAAGTAGATCGTACCCATTGCGGGTCATGGGGTATGTCAAGCCCACCAGAATTGTAGTCGATGGGGATTGACATGCTTCCCAAAGGAGTTGGGCTCCAATTGAAGCCTATTGGTGATTGCGACTGATTGTGATGCGTGTTTGACATTGGAAAAGATGGTTGAAAAGAATTCAGGTAGTAAAACCCAGACAAAAATACTGAAGTGAAGTTCTCATGAGCAGTCAAATGGAGTGCTACGCGCTTGTTAGACTAGCGGCAAGAAAGTCCGCAGAAGGAAGTTCGCAAAAGGTACTCATCCTGCCGCCTACCCCTGCAAGTAGGCAACCTGCAGCTGCGACATACCACCTCAGCCTACTCCACGATGTCCGCCGATCCAATCTTAATCCCTGCTGCGGCTTCATGGGGCCAACGGAATACACCGGAGTCGGTCAGCTATAGTCTGACGGCGGCTTCCTGATAAGTTAGGTGCAAAAGTTCGCAAAAGGTCCATGGACGTCTTAGTCACCATATTATGCACGCGGCATCATACAGCGAACTTTGCGAAAGTTCAAGGAAGTTCTCAGGCTACACATGATCACACTAGTGGAAATATTACAGCAGGTTAGCAAAAGATCCCGACACTCGAAAGCCCATTGGCTGATGGCTTCTTGGAAGATGCTACCACTGACAATAGTTCACAAAGGTTCATTGACATTTGAGTATCATCATTCCACGTATTGGTACATACGATATGACACAAAGAATACCCAAAAGTTCTTCATTCAAGGCATCCGTCCCGGAGCGAAGTTCCAGCACGTATAAATGTCGGTGACGGATCTCGCATTTCACTAACAGTTAGGTCGAATACGTTTCCTAGACTTGAATACAGCCAATGGAAAGACAATTTTATTCGAAACTTCTCGTTGCGACTCTTTACAAAATGCAAAACGATAGGAATAAGATAACATTTTCTGGCCATGTGAGTACCAATAGAGTGTGCGTCGCAGAAGGAGAAGAAGGACTACCTCGGTGCTGATTTGAACACCCTTTAGGGCAAGGGAAATTGCAAAACCGACATCCATGGGGGTTCTCGTTTCGAATATACGCGAGTAGACCGCAGTAGGAAGAATATGCACGACGTTCACTTCCGCCCCACAGACGCTAGCACTGCCAATGGGCCGTATTCACCGATGATGCAGCACTGGCTGGGTGAGAATATGGCGGAGCAGCCGTGCAACAACATTGGAAAGGTTAAAGTGGAAAGTAACAAACGGGAGGGAGCCTAGTGAGACGGAGCGGGGCTTGTCATCATGCTGTACGACCATGCGTGTTTCGATTCAAGCGCCACAATATCTTGGCTGCTGCACTTCATAGCCTTTTGCCTTATCACACCGAATGTCATAATCCGTTCCCTATATAATACCTGCACCGTATCTGTGAAGCTGTTCAAGACCTTTGACGTTCTATTCGCCTGTCGCCTATCCTACCACGTTCCCAAAGATATGGAATCGCAGTCCGAAGTGAACCTAAACGCGCTTTCAGACTCGGCTGAGATATTTGAGGATGTCGAAAAGCTTAATGTGAACTTAAAAAAGCGCTTACTCTCTGCGGACATTGCAGAAGTCGGGCTTGAATTATCGAATCATGTCTGCCAGGAGACGAGCATTGACCGGCCGATATCAGGTGAAGCTAAGGAATATGCAGTTGAGGAAACCGCAAGTATCAAATCTTTAGGTGATTTTGAGAAGACGATCGACCAGGAAGAGAACCTGGGTGAAATTTGTGAGCTTCATGTATACGAAACGCGTTTCAACAGCAGGGGCGAAGAGTTCACCCTTCAGGTTGGAGCGACGGAAGAGTTAGAAGCCGGAGAGATTCGCAGTCCAGATGCGGCCTTGGTTCTGACACGGACATACGATGAAGACAAAATCCTTGATTACACAACTCTCGAAGTCAGGTCTCCGTACATGAAGAAAGCGATGGTGGACGTGATTGGAACCTATCCTGGAATGGCCATGGGGACATCAGGAGTCTTCAGCATTTACGACGAGCCGCATTGCCTCTTTCATTATCGAGACGAACTAAAAGCTTACGGACAGGCGAGCTCCGATGAAGATGTGAAAGAGCACGTAGCGTATCTCTTGAAATATATGGAGAGGGTGTTCCAAAAAGAAATGGCAAGTTACGAGACACATATGGTAGATAACGCCAAAGAGCCCGGCCTGAAATTTGTCCATCTGTGGATGGCGTTCCGCCCTGGCGATCTCCTGTTCCACACGATAGACGGCGAAGGTCAGATTTATCGTCTCAAAACCATACGAAAGGTAGTTGAAACGACACAGAATTGCAGCCACTGGAATCTACTGTGCGAGGGAATCATGTGTGTTGGTCAAGATCTCTATTATTACAACCAGGACGTGGATATAAACTCTTATGACGGTTATCGGCCCCTCTCCGATCTCATGATCATGCCTCTACGCTTGTGCAAGGATTATGACAATATTCGCGAAGCACTAGTAGCGCGAGGAAGGAAATTTTTCTCTTTACTAGGCGTGCATTTTCGGTACCATCGTGGAACCGCGCGGCTTCTCGTGGTGGATGGACAGTTAGAGGCTCTTGAGGTTAGCCATCTCCGCTATCATAAAAACATTCTCCCGTTGATGAACATAGGCAGACGGAAGAGTCATCATAGACTGCGAAGAATCTCCTTTGAGTATTATCCCAAGCTCAGGGAGAATCCGGGATGCGGATAAGGAGCACAAGAACTTTAGCGACGAAGAAGCTCTCATATGCATACCCACAATTCCTGGTTTCTCCTTCCAGCATCGAAAATGGGGCCTGTTCAAGGTTAGCGGATTGGAAGATATTGATTTCGACCACAACGCGGTCGATGCGCTTGTGCTTCCTCAGAGTTATAAGGACTTGATGCTCTCTCTCATAAACGATCATCAAGGCAGGCTATCAAGCTTCGACGATCTTATTAAAGGCAAGGGAAAGGGCCTTTCATTTTTGCTGCATGGAGAGCCGGGCATAGGTAAAACACTTACTGCAGGTATGAATTTGGATAATGCATCAGCACAAGCTCACTGACTCATTAATTGATAAGAGAGCATCTCAGAACTCACGCGAAGACCGCTCTACACCATCGGTGCTGGGGAACTTGGTGAGCACAGTGTCGACGTTGAACGCGAGCTCAATCGAATTTTTAAGCTGGCAGCTAAGTGGAACGCAATTGTGCTGCTCGATGAAGCCGATGTTTTCATGGCTCAGCGATCGGCAAATTCCACTCGTAATGAATTGGTATCAGGTGAGAAGACGGGCATTGTTCCTGCCAAAGTCATCGCTAAACGGCCATAGTTCTCCTTAGGACTATGGAATATTTCGAAGGAATCCTGTTCATGACGACAAATCGGCTTTCCAGCATTGACCCCGCGTTCGCTTCACGCATCCATTTGATCCTAGCATATCCCCAGCTAGGCACGGAAGCCCGACGCATTGTGTGGAAAACGTTCATCTCGAGCATTTCCAAACCGGCAATTCCTGCATGGCTTAATGATGACTTCCTTGACAAAGTCGCGTCTTATGAAATCAATGGAAGACAGGTAAAGAACGTTACTCGAATAGCCTGCGCAATAGCAGCAAACGAGGGGCGCGAGCTGGCAGCGGATGACATCGTGAAGGGGTTAGAAGCCTTCAATATGTCATTCGAAAAACCTCCACCACATTTTCATGAGGAGCGAGACCTACCTCTAAAGGAGGTCTATAAGAGGCAACTGAGCTTTTGGTGTCAAAATTTCCCCAAGGAATTCCTTGTGTTGCTCACTTCCAAATACTTCCTTAGTCCTCTTCTAGCCCTAGGAGTATCTTCAGTTCTACATCACAGTATTCGTTTTAGTATATCAGCTTATCGGTGGGCTTATAGATAGGAGAATCCTGCGGTCTCAGATGATCGTGTGTTCCGCGACAGAATACACTTGAGCATAGGCTGATTGATGTGTATTCCCGAAGTAGGTTCTTTCTACAGGGCCATATGTATTGTCGCATTGGATCTCGTTCTCTTGTGTGGTCTAATGGACTCATACGATTATGGTAGCACATCACTGAAATGAAGGATTTATGGATAAAGTTCAAGCTGCTGTGAGCGCTCGATAGCCTTACATATCCCACATAGGATAACACATTTAATGCTCCGAAAGCCATAAGTATTCCGTTTTCGATGCGTCTTCTAGTGTAAAGACGTTGGAGTTCTGCGGACGCGAGGTGCTCACCGGATAACTAGCGAGGCCAACCAAGCAACCCTGCACAGCCACCAAAATCTGTCTAGACGCAGGCACGGCGAGCACATTTGTGCTGCTACGTGAACGTAAATGCTGAGTTTCGAGAATTTCGCGCACGTCGAGCTGCAGAACTCACCACAGTCTTTGATCCACCAGTATTCCTCAAAAGCCAGGAATATACATTACATCATTCTTGTCGACTTAGCTGCGGTAATCGGCTTCTTTGGTCATCTTCTGAATCATACGCAGCCTGGTCGGATATGACCTCACCACAGCAGCCATGGTTCGTGCCGGGGGAGGGCATCGCTCTAGATGTTATATCTGCCGACATTCAGATTTATCTTGGGCGTAACGCTAGGATCAGACCTGGAGAACAAGATGGCGTGAAAGGCTATTGGGTTACAGCAGATAGACCACTCACTCAAGAAATGGTACGGGATCTGCGCGAAGATACTCGGCGATGGAATATGGTGCGACAAGGTCCTCGGTCAGACGAAAACCGTGTAAACGCCTTCCAAGATTCCACTGTGCATTCAAGTCGGGTCTATCATGGCCCTAATGTGATCTCAATGTACACAACAGCTCCGAGGAGTGTCCAAGCTGCACCAGGCTATTATATTGCGTCTGATGGTCGTCGTAAGATATCTATGGACCACTCCCTCACATACAGTGTATAACTGATTGCCAGAATACCCCTTGTCTCAGCAACCGCAACAGGCATTCCCACCAACTAAAGATACCAATGATGCTAGAAACACGAACAACTCTCCTAGTGGATATGAAAAGCCTTCAGGTGCACAGAAACGATATATGGACGTCCACGATCCACGGATTGAAAGCACATATGCCAGGAAGCAGCGGGCTCTCGCTCGAGCTAGGGAAGTGCGAGATGCCGAACATATTAGGGAGAACTGGGTTGACAGTAACGAAGATGATATAGTAACTACGGGAAGGCAAACGGCATCCATGGACAGTGGAACTCATCGACCTCCCTATGAGTTTTATCAAACTTCTTGTCACGATAGCCCGTTGACCTCCAGCGCCAGAAATACGATCAATGGGGCATATATCCCGATCAACTTTGACAGCAATGATTTTTGGAATAGATTCGAGCTCGCTTCCACCCTACAGAGTTTTTTTACGAAGCAATTCTGCGATCAGCTGTTCAGTCATCTGATATATGGGGAAGCGGAACTAATGGACGCCTATGGCAACAGTCCCTCTGGAACGCAGTCCGGGGCTAGTCATAGAATGATCAATGGTGCTGGCCATGGTAATACTAGTAGAAAAAGAGGACAGAGAGAAGATAGAGCTACGAATGATGACCAAAATTCAGGCGAAAGGGACGAAGATAGCGATGATGAAAGACGACCGCGCAAACGACACATTCCTTCAAATTCAGAACAGACGACATACAACAGAGGACTAAGGTGTCTCTTCCATTGCCGTGATCCTGACCGATACTGTCAGCAAGCTTGTAGCAGCGCACTTGGATTCCCAAACATGGCAAGGCTTCTGTGTGTCCCTTCGAAATCACAATCTTAGAACATGACAACTGACATGGTGCAGTCAGCATTTGAAAAGAAAACATTGGCAACCGCATGTTATAAGATGCCCTCGTTGCAAAGATGCGTTCCCGACAGATGAAGATTTCGAAATACACCAAAACGCTGATGAACGTTGTCCACAGGTTCCCAAAGTCAAGGACGACCGTATTAGTGATAATCAGTGGAAAGCAATAGTGAATGGAAGACCTAGGAAATACAACGACTTGCCGGTCGAGAAAAAGTGGCAGTATCTGTATAACGCTCTCTTTCCCGATGATGAAAGGGCTCCATCTGCATGTAAGTTATATTAGTTCAAATGTAAAATGTCATTAACAATAGTATAAAGATGCCAGACCAGTCATGATAAATCAACTTGAGGATACTCTCACCGCTTCTATCGAGGAGGTGTTAGCTGATACGTGGGGCCCCGTTATCCGTGCGACCCTGGAAAATCTGATCACCGAACTAAAAGCAGAGATGCCAAAGATCCTGCGAAAGACACAAGAAAAGGTAGATTTGCACCATGAGCTTCGAGTGTCAAAGAGTTCTACGCAAGAATCTGTTACCATAATGCCGCGACAAGTTGAACGGAACGCTGAGCATGAAACCCTAGCCACAACACCCTCTGCGGCTTCTCGATCATTGGTGCCCAGTCTAGGCAATATTTCTACCGGGAATTGCACCAATTCGCTGTTCCAGGATGATGTCCAAACAAATGACCAGCCAAATCAAAACCCTAAGTCGCAGACGTTACCTGACATAAGCGCGACTTCTTACATGGCAAATGACACAATCGATCCAAACTCTTTAGAGTTGATGGCATTTGATACAGGACTTGGGGATAGTAATGCTCATTGGGATGAATCTTTTGGGGGTCTACTATTAGATACCAATCTGACAGCTGGAGACGGTTTGCATGACAATCCGTGGGGTCTATGAAATGGATATTGCTGTGACGAAATGGTTGGACGAAGTACAGTGCGATCTCGCAAATTATTTCCAAGAGATAGACCTGAATGTTGATTGTAATAGCTCACCGTCCTAAGGAAACTCCTCTTAACAGCTGTAATATCAAGATCAATAAGAGGTGTCCGTGGTGGGAGGAAGACGTTCAATGTTTGCATCTCAGATCCGGTATGAACCTGAAGCAAGCATTACTACAAGCATGTGTAGACAACGTTGTCATTTTTTAAAATGCATCAATCTACGTGTATCAGAAACGAAGTAGATTTTCGCCCTACTTCTGCGGCCCTAGGTTTTGCGGAGGCTGTGTAATTTTCGTTAAGTGATCTCCATTCAGCGTCTTCATAACTTTCCCCAGCCCATCGTGACTATAATCCTTCTCATTCCACATATCCTTATGGTACTTGACTTTCCCATGCTCATCCAGCGTAAGCGTAACCAGCGAATTAACTTTCTTCGCAATTGGCATCGGCTTCGGCGTATATTCTTGCTGTAGCTTGAAGATGATTTCGTCTTTCTTGTTTGACACGACCTCGGTTTTGATGGTCTGTGATTTTGCCATGATCTTGGGTATGCCTGTATCACGTGGGTGTAAGGACTGGATCTGAATCGTGAAGACGGCTGTTCAAAGAAAGAAAACTTATACGTACCATACCATTGGCCGGCAATCTTGTACCTCGTATCGCAGAAACTCCAAGGATCGTCATAGATGGATTCTTCAGCGTACACTTGCATGTCTTTCTCGCTTGCACTGCCAGAGTAGAGATTGCATATCGACTGGACGATACGCTCACGCTCGGGTTCTAATGAGATAGACTTTTCGGGATAGGGCTCGTAGTCGACGCCAGAGGAGCTGTTTTTGGATGGGTCGGGGTTCTGGGTGAGTTCAACTGGGTCGGGCCGTTTCTCGTAGTCCTGGATAAGTGCTTCGGCGCGTGATTCAGACATCTTGAACTACCAGTTCGGATTGTCTTTTTGGAAATTTTCGGGTGATGTAGTCTTTGGGGTTGGACGCCTATGCTGAGGCAGACTATGTGTTTTGTGATGGGTTGAGTCATGACGTCAGAACTGTGGATGTAGAAATAGAAGCTCGACGTTACGAGTCGTCAGAATTACGCTCTAGTCGATGTTAGTATCTCAATAAACGACTGGTACATCACAATACGGACAAACAAATCAACGTAGGGGTTTAGTTACTGCTCGGATTGAAATATCTAGGTGGGCTCGACCGCCGAAATAAACTATGTCTTCAAAACCATACGTAGCATTCACTACGTTTATATTGCATGCCAAAATTCAACAGTGGAACCATGAATCCGCTTCCTACTGTCCCCTTGCCAAGCAGGGCATATCATCCAAATCTTGTAGTAGATACGGGCGACGCGCACTTGGTTCTTGAGCCAGTCGTTGCTCTGACTATGCTTGCGTGACACGAAGTATCGGATGCGCCGCCCTCGGTTTACTCCCTGTATGTTTCGCGGTAGCTCTTTCTAGACAAGTCGACATAGCGAGGTCTAACCCTCCCTGTCATCGTCGCCCTCGAGCAGCACGGCCTCGAGCTTCTTTAGCGCTACGCTAAGCGAAGCATACTGTATATAGAGTAGGGTGACCTCGACGGTAGACTTGCGGCGCGTGGTCGAGGTAAGATCGCCGCCTTAGGGAGAATAGGAGGAACAGACGGTTGAGCGGTTGAAACTCGGGATCGTCGTGGTAATAATATAGCTGGTGGGTAGCGGTCTGCGCAACGCCGACACCGAGGTTCTCGGGGTAGTGCAGGTCGGTCAGGGAGTGCTGTAGATGGATGATTCACGGAAGACGACGGTGATACGATTGGCCATAGTAACATCGATGGTGTTCTACGTCCGAGTGTCGGTCCCTTCGTTGCAAGCTGACGAGGCTCTGGTGCACATAGGAAAGTAGCAGATAGCGCACGGCCCTCGCTGCCAAGTAGGCTCTCAGAACAATAATAATTAAGTGCTGAGGCAGCGTTAAAGTCTTAATATATAAGTCTATAGCCTTATGCAATCAATATAACGTTAAATTCTAAGATAATATTAAGAAGTGCAGTTTCTCTAGCTTTTGTGTGGTGTAAAGCGTTCAGGCCTTATCTGCCACTTACCCGTATGCACCAGAGCGAAGTACCGCTTGTTGAGAAGCGACTTGTAGAAGACGCCGCGTCGCTCAGTGAGCCACTTGACGTTGTGGACTGGGCCAAAACCCATCGTGATGTTACAGAGCTCCTTGAGTTGCTCGCCAGTGCCAAATTGTCGTGCTAAGAGTTTCTATGTTCTACGATACCAGAGGGAAAACGCAATGACGTCACGCGGTCACCCCTCTTCATCATAATTTACTGCGCGAAGAAAGGTACGAGATGAAAAACGTCGCGAAATTATTTCTTCATCCGTTCATGACTTAAGTCGCGGGTATCTGGACCGGAGAGAGTTTGCCTCAATAGCAGATCTCTCCTCCGTAGATTTCATGAGGTGCACATTAGTCGCAAATCAAGTTACTACACCAAGCATTTTTTTATTCATATCCTATTTAGGTTTTATGTATCAAGGAAGGGATGTTCATATTCATATCCTAAAGAAACCGACTCTTTTTTTTTGTTTTGATTGTTTTTGGTAAAACAAAACCACAACTCCAAATCCTAGTCCAATGAGTGTGACAATTTCGGCTTCCCTTTGTAACAATTTCGACTTCCCTGCGTAACAATTTCGACTTCCCTGCGTAACAATTTCGACTTCCATGTGCTATGTGTGATGAGTCAATAAAGCTAGGCGAGCAATTGCCCAAGCCACCCTATTGAAAACTCACCATTCCATGCGAACGCACCTTTCCCGACCAGAAATCACCACAGAAAGACTAAAACCTGGCATCCATATCTTCATAACCTAAGCAAGCTGAAAAGTGTCGCGCGTCCATCCGTATACCCGCTCGAGTCGCCGGCCAAAGCGACGCGCCATGCCGTACGGTATGTGGCGACTCGGATGGGGTTCATGGAATTGGATGCTGCGCTCGACGCCTATATCTCCAGGTATGAATTGCCATGCTGAGCCTTGAAGTTTCTCAGCAGAGAACCCGATGCAATTCATTGCGCGAACGAACTCGTCCCACTTTATAGTCTTTGGGACATCGCCTTTACTGTAAGTGTGCATACCAAAGATAGTCTTGACCGTCTTGTAGGTACGTTTATCAATGCGGCGAATCTCTGGACTGTGAGGGGTTTCTTGAATTGGGCCAATCTCTAGGGGAGCAGTAGTATTCTGTGTCAACCCTACGGTTGAATGAGTCTTGGGCTTCTCTTTCGTCTCCATTGATTGTCGGTTGAAGACACCAGTGAACTGCTTTGAGGTGTCATGAGAAAATTCTGAGAGCGGAATATAGACATGTTCTAGTGAACTTGAGCTCTTGTGTTCTTGCCAAGGTGCAGTTCGACGCATCTTTCCAGCTAGACACAGTTGAACGTACTCATGCTGTTCCTTGCTCATCGATTTCATCATGAAAGAATCCAAATCCTTCCAGAACATGTCCAAGTTTGCTTCTGCCGCCCGCATTGCTTCCACGTTAATTCGATTGGGGGAGCGGTCGACTGGATACTTCAGCCGGCCATGTGATGGATACACTAGATGACACAAGGGCCTGTATCCATTCAAACACTTGTTCCAGTCAATGAAAGACTTAAGATTATCTTCCCGGAATGACCCATGGCAATTAGTGTGACCTGCTTCAAACGATAGGACCCGGGGCGTGCTCAGCCAGAGATCGACTTGCCGAAGACACTCTACAATAATTGACAATTTTGTTATGCTACCGGACATGGTCGGAGAGATCAATTTCGCTATGGCGGCGCTATTCATGCACGAGTCCAGTTCGTCCAGAAGCAGGGCGGAAGTTTCGTAGCTACCTTCCGAACGGCCCTCGTCCTCTAATTTTTCTATAAGGATTATAAAACGGGTAGTCTCATCCAACCGATTATCATATATCCGGCTCAGATCTTTATATCGCTTTTGGAGATGACGCGTATGAGGGGCTACCCAAAAGTTCTCGCGGATGGTTTTCAACCAGGTGCGTCGTAAGAGTTCGCATTGATTTCTGAAAGTCAAAATGGTATGGAAATCCTGGTGTAGGTCATCGATGATATCGTTACTGTCTAAGTCGTACATGCCTTTTAGTCTGTCGTACAAGGTCTGCCACACGACAAAGTCAAAATAAGCAAGCACAACAACCCGGTGTACAATATCGACCACGAAGCTGTCCTTGTCAAAGTCAGGAGGACGAATATCGAGAGCGCTGACAGCGTCCACCAGGTAAGCAGGATCTTCCCGTAAAGACCACATATGATCCTTAGCATTATTAAGCAGTCCTTCGAGATATGTACCCAAGCGCTGGAAATCTACAGTCGAGCGGGCACGGTACGGCGCCAGGAGAATGGTATCTGTGAAAATGGTATGCTCGAAACCTTGATTGTTCGTGGAACTAGCAGTATGCACCTTTTCTTGTTCAGGAATAGGGCCACCCGTAAGGGTCGCTTCATTAAAGTCATGCAAGATTTTGCGGCTGCAGGCGACCAGGAATGCCATCATGCGTTGTTGAACATACAACACCTGTAGACCTTTATGCATACAAAAGTTGCAAGATTGTTGATTGACGTCTGGCTCATCATGCTGTCCTATGATGTAAGGTGAACCATATCTCCCCGGTGTAGGATCTTGCATGAAGCAGAAATACGGATTGATCCCGATTTGTCGACAATGACATGAGGGTAGCTTGGCGACAGGGCTATATCGTATTTCCGTTGGGGCAAAGGTCGACGGTAGATTGCGGGCTCTAGCATTCAAGAATACCAATAATGGTTTTGCTTTTGAGAGATCTTCAATGTTGATATAAGGCCATAACACCGCGTCAGCCAACAAAATGTTCCGGTGCACTATGGCTAACATCTGGTTTTTTCTTTGGTCCATATCTGAGCCATGCTTTTCAGGCATATTCGGCCAAGCTTCGAGGAGAATACGCCGCCTCTGAGACTTTGTCTTCTTGACCCATCGGCCATGAATGCATTGCTCATGACGTTCGATGATGGCTCTGAGAACTTTGAAGTCATTGCAAAGAGATATACTGAGGCGTTTGGCGTGGTGTCGAATCTCTTCCACAAGACCTGGCGTCATATCCTCTTGGCTATGAAGCCTGCGAAGGATTGTCGTGACATTCTCGTCCGTGTCCCCATTTCTGGCCGCATCGTCATCTTTCAGAATCTCCTCGAGGAAGGGTCGATACGCGTCACGGAGTTTTTCGGCCTCGGCTCCACCACCATCTATCGTTTTTAAGTGATCTAGGAACAAGTCGCCAATGAAGGTTAGATCTTGGACCTTCATCTGACTCCTCTTGGTTGGTAGGTTCATGATTTGATCTGTTCGTCTCAAAAGTCAGTTTGTTTATACTTCCGATGCTAACTGTAAGCAGTGCAGGTGAGCGTCTGTTAACACCGCCGCTTCGCCGATAGATTCCAGTTGAGGTTTAGAGGATAAGTGATGAGAAAGCTACGCACAAATGAAGGCTGACAAATTTTGAACGTCCAAGGTTGCTGACGTAACACGGCAAGCATGGTGACACAAAGACGTCAGCCACAGATACGTCTTTGAGTTGATAACAAACAGTTTGCAAAGTGGACCAAGAGAAACAAAAAATTGGTACGCTGATGCTTACTGATCTAAGTCGTGTCAGTTCCTATACTCTATCTGCGAAATAGCTTTCGCCACGAGGCTTCCAATCTGTTGTATGTTCTGTGAGAACGATTTTGGCAGGAACTTTCACTCACGCCGACGCGTTGACCCAGCGACCGCTACATCAAAGCTATAAAAATGAATCACACGCCGCGAATGCGGCAAGTATCATTATGAACACGTCACAGACCATACACCCTCAACTGCACTGCCATCACACAACATCAGACTGGTTGCATCCAAGATGACAAGACGCAAGACCGTAAAGAGAACGAAGAATATTGTGAAGAAGGCGAACCCCGCTCACGTTCCTCTTCCGGGCAAGCGATCTAATGTGTTACACATCAATCAAGGTGTGTGCTGTATCCAACCGCAACTTTGGAAGCTGTCGCTAAATGTTTTAGATAACACGGTATTCGACATAGTTCATGGTAACGATGACACCCCAGTCATTGACCACCCCCTCATCGGCCTCTCTGAAGCTGAAGTCATCGACCTCGACCTCAAGGACTACGGCTTCAAAAACATCAAGATGCCCCAGGTACCTTATGAGCTCAAGCTCCCGCGCGCGAAGCTTCCGAATGAGAGAACGTTCGTCAAGAAAATGATGGCACTGATGCAAGACAAAATCTTTTTCTTACGAGAGTATCTCGTCGTCGAAGTCAAGGACCTCATCTGGCGTGGCGTGGATAAGAAGAAGCGGACCAAGATCGAACAATCCATGCTGGACGACGCCGCCAACCCGCATAGATTGCTGACTGTGTCGCGACGCGCGCAGGATTGTATTCGGTTGGTTTTGTGCTATGCTGCCTTGTTTGAGATGGAGAATTGGCAGATCGACATGGGCAACGAAGACCTCGATTTCCTCCGAACGCAGCGCGAGATGAACTTGGCTAACCGCGATACCATCTGGGAGAAGCTTCGGCTGGAAATTGCTGAGCAGCTTCCAGGTGACAAGAAGACACGAGAGTGGCGGGCCGAAGTGGTTCTCAAAGGTGCATTGAACCTTGCTATTGATAACAGTGCATTCGACAAGAACAAGCGAGTGAACAATGACGTGGCCGGAAACAATGAGAAGGCAGACAAGGGTGTGTTCAGCAGCAGTGAAATGGTTGACAGCGATGTCGAAATGATGGATCAAGAATCGCAAGCTGAAGTCATTGCCTTCAGCAGCGGCTCTGACTATGAATCGCCGGATGATGATTATTGAGACAATGATTTATCTGGATGACAGCTAGCGCTTGATGAGAATGAGGAGGCACAGCGAGCAATGTTTACCGGCACGGTCATGCTCATGGTCTGTTACTGAAATACAAGCTTGAGCGGTACTTGCACGTATTTGGTACCGGTTGTTGTGTACAGTGTGTTTGTGTTGATAATACGTTTACTGAAGATTGCTTGGGTCAGGTGTCGAACTGTTCTCACATAGCATAGCTTGATTACGTAGGTTTTTCGCTGTTCAAGTTTTCAGAACCAGCTCATGAGTCTAATGACTAGCGCACATTACTCTATCATGGCGTTAGTCAAAACCCATCTCCGCATTGCCCTTCATCCATATTTGCAGAATGCCGATGATCCTAGCGCCAGCTCATTTCAAGTTATTTAAAGTCGTTCATTGATGGTTCACGGGATGTTGTCACTTTGTTCTCTAATTGTGCGTATACAGTCGGCCGCATGAGAGCTGTTGGACTAACAACATTCATCGAAAACTGAGGCTAGCTCTTTGAAATTGATTGGATGCTTTCGTGCAGATAGGAAGATTTGAGACCGGCAATCAACGTAAACAATGTGCAAAAATTAGTAAAAAGATAGATGGGGGTTTTGAACTGGCGCATCGTCTGATCTTGCAGAAGGGCCAAAAAAGTCAAAAACTAAAAGCCACTTCGAAGCCCGGCTCAAAGAACCCAATTGAGTTTTTGTTTGATTCGGTGATAAAAATACTAACTAATAAGTATATATAGGGTATAAAAGTGTAGGTAGGATTGGGCGGTGCGGGGAAGGCGCGTGTGGTGGGTTGGTGAATGAACTGGACGAGATGGTAGATACCTAAATAGATCGATGAGCGAGTGAGTGAATGAAAAGAACGCCAAATACATATTTAGCCTGACTAGGGACCGAGAGCAGTAGAGTCCAGGATGGGGAAGTAAATTGAGCTATATCATCAGAGTCACAGATGAGAACGTAGCCAGAACATCTAAAGCTTCGTTCATGATACCTAAACATTTTTTGATTAATCAAGATAATGACTACATCATTAGGCCGTCTTATCTAGCCGCCTCTTGCCACCCCGATTTCCCATGTGACAAAGCTTATCATACCTAACGTGACGCGACATGGTTAGAGCTCTAAGTTTAGACTTTTAGTCTAGACTTTGTAGCGAATAACCCCAAATCATGTTATACAACCACGGCAAAAGTTCATCAACAGCGTTTAAGCTCAGCAACATCCTCATCCGTCATATCTGCTGTCAGCTGCCCCATCTGGCTGGCGAAGTCCAACTCGCGATCTTGCAGTAGTTGCATCTTCTGCTTTTCCTCCTCATACACTTGTAAAGCCCGCTTGACCACTTTCTCTTGGCCCACCCGGAGATCTGTTGCTTCTGCTCGCTTAGCCTCCAACCGCTTGTACTTTGCAGCGTGATTCTCTTGATCATCATTGGCAGGCCGCTTGCCGTTGTCATTGCGAGTCTCATCAAGTAGTAGCGGGATGCGCACATCATGGACGTCTTGATATACTTCTTCTGGGGCGGCGTTTGGAATTCGATCGGCTTCGTCAAGCTCAGTAGTATCGTCGGCGACCGGGGTAGGCTTTGAGGGCTTTGCCCTGGCAATTTTGCGGGGCTTACGGTCAAGCGGTGAGGTATTCGAACCGTGGATTGATTGCAGAGGCTTTCGAACTGCTTTAGTGCCCGATACTGTGACACTACCTGCTGGGGATGAGGCAGTGCCTTCATCACTCAATGTCGACGCTTGGTCATCGTCCGCGGAGCCGCTCGGCCTAAGCATGCGTGATCCGTCTTTTGGAGGAAGAACTGCATGTTTCAGTACGTTACAAATGTGAGCGGGACAAGGAACCTACCTGGGCCGTAGCAGTTTTCTACTGTCTTGGTGATCGAGAAGAAGTGTTTGAAGAACGAATTGCCCATGTTCAAAGCAACCTCTGTCTCTTCACAAGCTAGAAAGACGTATCCAATGGTGTACATCAATTTGCGCCAGCTGAGTTGGTCACCCTTCGCCCTGAAAGCTTCGAATGGGAATGTAAGAGGCGGGAGATCCGGCCAGTACTGCGCCACGCTTGGTACACCTGTGACCTGATCGAAGTTGAGGATCCAACCTAGGAGTGCCTTGTTCGGTGTGCGGGAAATAACTGCCCATGTCTCCACATCTTCGTTTTTTCCTAGAAATAAAGTTCTATTGTGGGCACTTGCGATGCCTTTCGCTTGTAGATGTCCAGGCTTGTAATCCTTGAAAGTGAAAACGGAAGGAATAGACACTATATCCTGCATTTTGTCAAGCAGACGCTTCTCGCGCAACCACTCGTTGATAGTTTCCAACTGAGTAAGCTTGGAAGTATCAACAATTGAAGCACGCCCTGAAACGGTTAGTTCTGTACATGATGTCATATGGACACACTTACCATTCGGATCATATGCCTCTTTGATACGTGTCATTGCAGTCGACAACGTCCCAGGCCACTTGGAAGAATTCATGAAGACAGCATCCGCTTCGCCGCAGAGGAGAAATATGTATCCGATGATAGCCTGGAGCTGCGTCCAAGACTGTGGATCTCCAGCACGCCTGAGAGCTTCAAATGGGTAATGAAGCTCGGCTATTCTGTCGTTTAGTTCTTCCCAGCCTACTATCCCGGTATACGTGCCGTTCACACCATCCCGTACTATGAGGCGACACATGTACAGCCGTGCGGGGTGATAAGGCAGCACAGCCCATACCTCAGTGGCTTTGTGTTTACCCACTAGCAGTTTTCTACCTTGGTTCGTAAGAGCGAAGGGCTCAGTGACGAACTTGGGATCCATGTCTTCGAAGGTGTATTCTGATGCTTGCGGGAGCATGTCGAACTTTGTGTATTGCCTGTCCTTGATCCATTCTTGGATCTCCTCCAGCTGAGTGCTTTCCTCTGTGCCCGCTGCTGGTGCAACAAGCTTGCCAGTGATATCTGGTTCCGTTAGTTAAGTACTGACAACGACAAGCGCATACTGTTTGCTTGGCTTACCACGTTCGAGAAATCGCCGATTAGGAGGTCGAAGATTCCCCGCGCGATCATAACGCGGAGCATCTTGTGTTCGTGCGGGCTGGTCAGGCGAGCGGGCGTTTGTAGCGGGCGACGTTTCAGCGGCAGGCTTTTTGATTGGATGAGATCCAGAGCCACCAAGTACAGGTGGGATGGACCCCAAAGCCTCAGATGAGACAGGTTCCTTCGGCGAAGAAGAGGCGCCGTCCATATACACCGACAATTTCAATTTTGATTTTAACGATTGGTGCTCCCGAGCGACGGCCGCGAGGATCTTGGCCTCCGCGCTTGATGTTTGCTTTTGTTTCCGTGCCGCTTTCCTGTTTTTATTGGCAGAAATAGGAGTATGAGACGTAATGTTCATGCCATCAGAAGTCGCTTCACGCTTGGAAGAGGACGATGATGACGATAGTACATCTGCCTGTGATGCCGCAGGTGCATCTTCCACAGGCTCACGCATTGTGGAAGTTGGTGTGTGTTGGGACAATCAAGATTAGTATATGAGGGAAGATGAGAAAAAAGGATGGAGGGGTTCTTGCCGTTATGAGGTCTTCTTCCGCCACAGCCAGCGTTAGGTTGATGCTGGCTCGGAGGTAGGCAAGCGAGGGTGGTGGCGGGAGGGCGGTAGTGAAAACTAGAAGGCCTATGGGAGTCAGACAAGAATCGGAGCTGAAGATTATCCTCCCCCGCCTAGACTGCGCCACAAGCCTTCGAACAAGCAGAGGTGAAAGTGAAAGTGAAAGTCACGTGACTGTATCACCGCGGAAGCGAGGAATGTAAGGGGATAGCATACAGATATCCGGATTTCCAAGTACTATCAAGCAAGCATCAATACGAGATACTACCATGCTGTCCGCTCGCCCCCAAAATTCCTCCGACAAACATCTTCGACCACCCAACCCCGCCTACGCGAAACGCCCTGGCGATGTCAGTCATAGCAAGTCGTCACTCAGCATATCTTCCATGGATATACCGTTGCAAACCATCCGCGCTGAGTCGTCAACAACGAAGCTTGTGGGATCTACTCAAGCTTCCACCTCCAACCTTTCACTCCCAACCTGGCCGGGCCACGCGCGCCAACCGCCAAAGAAGCGACCCCACCATATCGATGATCACGTTCTTGCCCTTTCAGTCACTATAACTCTTGCCATCCTCATCCTCATCGGCGTCCCACTCGGTGCAATCCTACCACAGAAATACGTCGTCCCGCTGCCCGTCAACATCCTCGTTCCATTCTACGTATATCCAAACCCAGGATCATGGGACAGACTGTTTAGAAGGTGAGTTCCGAGCTTTGAAGCTGACCCCATTGGTTCAATCTTGTTCAATGTATAACTCGATCCACGCTAATCACATCGAGACAGCATCATCAAGCACGCCGACACAAACTTCACCGTCGTCCTCTCCGTCGACCACGGACCCAGCACCACAGTCTGGCCCTCCGGCCTGTACATCGAGCCCATAAAGCGGCTCAACACGCTACCCAACGCCCAGACAATCGGATACATCGACACCGAGTACGGCTCACGCGACAGCGAGATGGTGCGTAAGGACATTGCGATATACGCGGGGTGGAAAACGGCGGGCATTCCTATCTCTGGTATCTTCTTTGATCGTACGCCGGCGGAAGATGAGCATGGTGCGGGGGCTTACATGAAGAATGTTAGCACGACGGTGAGGTATGCGGTGGGCTTTTTGCAGCCGAGTGTCGTTGTGCATAATCCGGGGAGAGTGCCAGGTGTGAATATGACGGGGTTTGATGCTGATGTGATGGTGGTGTTTGAGGGTGATTATAAGGATTTACCGACAAGACAAGACATGAAGGGTAAGCTGCGTGAGTTGAAGGGTAGACGCGAGGATTACGCTGAGTTGGTACATTCCGTTCCGCATGATATCAGCAGAGGTGGGATCAGGAAGATAATTAATAGCGCGAGAAGGGATTTGGGGTGGTTGTTTGTTACGAATGGGACGGGCAATGGCAAGTATGGGGGGTACAGCGATCGGTGGGAGGAGTTCTTGGATTTGACCTTTTAGGTGCTATATTCACAAGAGCGGTCATTCTTGACAAAGAATTCAAGAATCTTAGAGACATTGTTCCGATCACAAAATCCGATGGATTCAGAGAGAGGTTGCTTAATCATGTTGTATGTATTGCTTCCAAAAGATACAACAGTGATGAATATCTCCAACGGTCCGTCCACACACTAATCTCGTGTACAAATAATTCCAATCTCCGTCCAGAAACACTCCCATATATCACAATGCAACACACACAAACAAGCCTAGCAACCTTGCCACCTCATCAGAGGCTCGATCAAGATCATGTACCGTACATATTGCAGATGGTCGATTCCGAAGTTAAGCATCCGGGACTTAAAAGCATCCATATCTTTGAGTTATGAATACATTCCAGATCACCTATTCTTTCCAACATAGTACCTTGCACATGATGAACCCATCACAATCAGCGCAAACGTTCCCATTTATTTTATAAGCGTCTTCACTGAGCAAAGCTCAATGTGGGAATAGAGGTTGTCGCAACATATCTACTTTGAATTGAGGGTATCACTACAGATATGTGCTTGGATTGAGCGAGCCAAGAGACGACATGGGGCCACACAAGTTTTGTACGCTTATCATTGATGGTTGTGTCATGCAATGTCACCACAGATTGAGGAACAAACACATAGCGCAAAATGGTTCACGAGGTCCAAGTGACCAACGGTACCATGCTCACAAGCCGGCCCACTCAATTGAAAAAGCGCGTACAGGATCTATCTTCACACGCTCCTTCTTCTCCTCCTTGTTCGGGCGTAATGCCGGGTTCCAAGACGGAGCAGGCAGCGAGACATCCTCTGTTTTCTCGCCTCCTTTCTCCTCTCCTCCGATGAGATACGCTTTCTTCACGCCCGTGCCCAACCTTCCACCTCCGACAATGTCGAGCAAGTCGAACTCCTCGTCCCAGTCCATCCCTGTTGCGAGAAAGTGGCTGTGGAAGCGTAGAGGATCACCAGGGTAGACAGAGTAATGGCATCCGAAGCGTAGACCAGGCATCATGAAGTATCCCTTCGAATGCAGATACCGGAACAGCGGGAAGCTCTTCGGCACATCTGGCAAGCCAAGAGCAGGTGACGCTCGAGGCCCAGAGAGAGGTGGGTACGACGTTGTTGGCGTGATATAGGTGGGCTCGAGTTTCTTCTCGGGAGCAGAAACGACGGGTGCCGGGGGCCCATCATCGTCAAACAAAGAACCAGCTTCATTAGAAGCTGACCCGTTATTCTTCTTGCTCACGCACAGCCCTTTCTCTCGCAATGCGCGCTCACTCTTCTCGTTCGCACGACGAACAACCTCGCGACTGATCTCCGCACCCCTCTCATCCATGTCCCTCAGATACGCCAGTCTGTCCTCTCGGCTCATCTCCAGGAAGCCCTCGCGGTGCACCGCCGCATCATCGACAACATAGGCATGGCCCTGCTCGACGAGCACACGTGCCTCTTCAGGCGTAAGCTCAAGCGGAATACCAAGGAAGATATTCTGCTGGCTCAAATTTGGGATCGTGCCGATAAGCACACCAGTAATATTATGCGTGCGACGCGCATACGCGACGGTCGGCGGATCGAAGAGCAGGTATCGACCCGCTACATACGAGATTGGAAAAGGTTCTTGGACGGGCGGCGAGTCCAACGCCATTGTGTCCTATGCAGTGACTTCAATTAGCACACCTTCTCAGAGACAAAAAACATGCTCGGAAAAAAAGAAGTCCATGCAAAAGCAGTGAATCATAGTGTGAATACAATAATTTGAGTCATCAAGTCCCGAAGGATTCAGGGGATTGACAGATTAATTATAGTCATAATCATAGAAAAAATGCGCGAGTGAATGCAGGGAAAAACTTACCTTCACTTGAACGGTTTCATAGCGACAGGGTGGTGCGAGGGTTGAGTGAGAGGAAGGTTTCGACCGATTTTATATCGCGGCTTGGCGTGCGGGAATGACTAAGCTGGCTTCCGTTCCGAAGCCAAAACATCTCGGAACGCCGTTGCGTCAACACAGCTACACCAGGTTCTAAACCCGCGTCCACGCCACGCCCACAATGTCTACAAACGCACGCGCTTCCACGGCGAATCACGCCCCCGATGCCGCGCCAAAATCATACTACGAACAACAGCGCGAGCTCCTCATCCTCGAAATCGCCCAGTCCCTCAACACCGCGCTGCACAACCTGAATTCCCTAAACCGAAGCCTGGAAGAAGTCATCCAAGTCGGAAACGAGTTTGCGCCCGTAGAATCACTGTGGAGCCATTTCGAGAGCGTGATGGGTGATCAAGGGCAGGAGGAGAAGGAGGAGAAGAGGGAGGGGAACGCTGAGGAGGGTGAGAGTGAGTTGTGAAGAGATTGGACCTTTCTGCCCTCATTTCTTCATACATGGTGATTCCTGGATAGGGGGATAGGTTGTGGATCAATTGCTAAGATGCGTTGCGCTAGGGAAGCGCGAGGATTCGGAGATCGGTGGGGAGAGAGCAGATGATCGGGGGATCGCTGGTGGGGAAGAAGATCGACGGAACGAGGGTGCAATGGAGAATGAGCAAGATGAAGGTGTGCTGCCGAGGGTAATGATCAATATGAGCCGGCGTGACAGAGAGGAAGTGTGAGGCATGGCCTGGGTGGGACTTGGTTGGAAATGGCCTGTCTTCACGACATGGAATCAGGCAGAAACGGACGATGGCAGACGGTGTTGCAATACGATACGGACACTACGTTAAGAAACATCACGACACTGAAGAATTGAGTCACGATCAGATGCGCCATCAAAGTTATGAAGATATTGTCAAATTTATTGCACCGGTGCAGCCACGCTAGCCACACTCCATAAAATACCGAATACAGACAGAGAAAAAAGAAAGGAAATGTAAGCTCGGAAGACTTGTGTACCTCCATGTGTTGGAACGCTCTCAAACCAACGCCCACCTATGTATGTGTATGTTGGTCGGGGTTCCACATCCCTTCCCAACCCAAGTAGGTCCTCGTGAACCTACCAATGCATGCATGCATCTGCTACGTAGCGCGAAAGCGAAAGAGACTGCGGAAATAGGCCAGCGCATCCATGATAAGGTCATTAAGCATCTCGATCGTGTCGTCCAGCGTCGTGAATCTTGAGAAGCCCGTCTTTGTGGATGCAGGAGTGGTGTTCGGATGATTAACGTCTGATGTAGAAGGAGATGCAGAAGACGGACGCGAGGGTAATGGTGATGGAACGCTTTCGCTCAAATTCAATGCTGGGACGGACTCTAAAGAAGCGATGAACGAGTGCCTCATAGAATAGTGCACTTTTCCCGCTTCTTGGACTTCTTACCGCCTGTGGGGAATCGCGTGTCTGGTCGCGGTGCACCCGGGGCGGTCGATGTGATGACTGGCTCCTTGTACTCGTCGCCGACGGCCTCGGTGACGGCACGGTCGAAGATCTCTTCTACACCATCCTGTTCTTTACTGCTGCACTCCATATACAAGGCGCCCATCTTCTTGGCGACAGCACGGCCTTGGTCGGGGGTGACAGGGGTCAGGCCTTGTGTCTTGAGCAGTTCGATGCAGCTTTTCTTGTTTCGAAGGTCCGACTTGAGACCGAGTAACATGAGTGGGGTGGTGGGGCAGAAGTGGAGGACTTCGGGGTACCACTAGTGAAATCAGCAGATGTTGAGCCACGATTCAGCTGAGCACGCACCTTGTCCATGACATTCTCTAGCGAGTTTGGGCAGTCGATTGCGAAGCACACGAAAATGATGTCGGTCTCGGGATAGGAGAGAGGGCGCAGTCTGTCATACTCTTCCTGTCCAGCAGTATCCCAAAGCGCCAACTCTACCATCTTGCCCGTAGGCGGGTGGGGCGTGTGGGTGATGTAGTTCTCGAAAACGGTAGGTACATATTTCTGAGCCGGTCAGCTGCGGGAATTCACCGCATTGTTGATCGACGACGTACCTCTGGGAAGTTGCCTGTGCTGTAGCTGATCAGGAGACACGTCTTGCCGCAGCCGCCGTCGCCGACCACGACGAGCTTTTTCGAGTACGTGGGCGGCTCGGTGATGTTGGTGTCTCTTGTGGCCGTGGTTGCATAGGAGCTGACGGTGCCATTGCTGTTGCGCTCGCTGGGGGTCCTCACGGGTCTGCGGACGGGTGTGACGGACGACGCGGGCGCCTTTGTGCTCTGCTTGCGGCGCAGGTAGTCGTAGTTTTGCGAGGGCGCGGTGGTGGCAGACATTGTGGGATGTGCAGGTATGGCGAGGATGCGCAGGTGTGGGCAGTGGTATCAATATGCGCGGCCTGCTCTTATCTGGTGAGCGAGCGGCTGGGGTTATTGTTGACCGACGGGCGTTGACACAGCAACCGCCTGCCTCGATGACGACGGACCAAGGACGGCGCTTCCGAGCGGGCAGGGGTCGGACGACGCACAGAACACCACCATCGCGATTCGCCGCGAGCTCCACCCCGCCGCTGCGTCCATGCCCATGCCCATTGCGCGCCGCGAGCTGCTATTTTGTCGCCCAGATGAGTTCCCGCCATGAGGGCAGCCCGTCGCCCGCCCCAGCGACCCAGCCGGCTGCCAGAGAAAAGGAGCCCAGACTCGATGCCGGCAACAAGCACCACGACCACTGTGCGCCCGACCCCCCCTCAACCACGGCGACGGCAGCTAACGTGCGCCTACAGACGCTCGACGGCTGCCGCCATGGCGCCACGCGGTACGGAACGTCCTGCTCCCCATCGTGCGCTGGGAGACGCCCTACCTCGCCCTCATGCAGGAGAAGCTGCGCTCGCCCACGCTCGACTCCTACTTCGCCGTCACCGCCAACCTGGGCACGCACACCTTCTACATGATCTTTCTGCCCATCCTGTACTGGTGTGGGTATACCAACATCGGCAGAGCGTACGTACGGCCAGTCCAGCCCAGCTACACGCATTGACTCTGGCAGAACCGTCCACATGCTGGCTGCAGGCATCTTCTTCACCGGCTTTGTCAAGGATATGCTGTGCCTTCCTCGCCCGCTGTCACCCCCACTTGCACGCATCACGATGTCGGGCTCGGCCGCCCTGGAATACGGCTTCCCATCGTCGCACTCCAGCAACGCCGTTTCGGTCGCATTCTATGCCCTCTACAAGTTCCACAGCGCACGTGAAGACTATCACCCCAACGTATTCGTAGCCCTTCAAGTGCTATGCTACTGGTTTGTCATTTCCATCGTATTCGGCAGACTCTACTGTGGCATGCACGGCTTTCTCGATGTCATCATTGGGAGCATGTTCGGCGGGGTCATAGCCGTGGCCCAACTGATATATGAGCAGAGCTTCGACAGCTGGCTTTTCAGTGGGAGCCACTTGCCGCCTCTGATCATTATCCTAGTCATTTTGATACTTGTTCGGATACACCCCGAGCCAGCAGACGACTGTCCATGCTTTGATGACACTGTTTCGTTCGTTGCAGTTGTCATTGGCATCAACCTTGGTGCATGGCACTATGCATTGACTGGCTTAGCCCTTGACGACCCAATTCCCTCCACCAATCCATTCCGGCTGGAAACCGTCGGCTTGCCTCGGGCGACGCTCAGAATTCTGCTCGGTGTTGTTGTCATTTTCTTGTGGCGGGCAACCATGAAGCCAACTTTGTTCACCGTCTTGCCGCCCTTGTTCCGTTTGCTGGAGCAACTTAGGCTCAATTTGCCCCGTGCTTTCTTCCTGAGTGCTTCGTAAGTGACAGTTAACCCAGTGGAGAGCTGCCCACTGATACCCCACAGCAAATACACAAAAATCCCCACTCTGCGAGGCGACGACAACGTCATCCCCCCTGCCTCGGAGCTACCTCACATGCTCAAGAACCTCGCCCATCCACGCAAACGCTCCGTATCCGTAGGCCCACAATCCGCCGCCGATGCTTACGAGACGCTTGCCTACCGCAACCGGCGGCGAAGGGAGAGCATCAACTCGCTCGATGGGGTAGTCCAGGAAGATGCCGCCTGGTCTCCTGTAGAGAAGAGGCCTTCTCTCCGAAACCTTCGGTCTTCTTCCAAGCAGCGGGAAAAGAGCCCGCTTGGCGTCAACCTCCTTCCCACCCCAGCAGCCTCAAGAGTGCAGTCTTACGAACAGATGATGGGAACAGGGAACACGGACAACATCGAGTTCACGCCGCCAGACAGCGAGTCGGAGCTCGCCGTGCAGACGCCGGCCGAGGCAGAGAGCGAGAAGCGGGAGATTTTCATGCAGCTGATGAAGCCGAGAGTGCGGTACGACGTTGAAGTCGTCACGAAGCTGATTATTTACTCGGGTAAGTCCCACATCTTCAGTCTATGTATACATTCATTTCGCTCACTTTTGGTATGAACAGGCATCGGGTACGTCGCCGTGTGCGCTAATCCTATTCTCTTCGAGTTCATCGGTTTGGGCACGGGGATTCGCACCGGTGCTGTTTGAGCGTTTACAGTAAATGTCGAAGAGGATGATGTATATGTTGCGCAGGCACCTTTTTGTGCATATGGAATGACATGACGTGGCATGGCGTGGCGGAGTGTAGATATGCGATGGGTGTAATATGGGGGATAATATAGCGGATAGCAGGATGAATGAGATACCCTTTTGAAGTTCGACCTCTGCGTAGTGCACGTAGAATTGTTTTGTGGCTGGGCTAGGCTGGTGCGTTGCGCTTTTGATAGCAGCTTGTATATGCTGGACTTAGTTGTGCGATGGACATCGCGCATTGGATAGTCGTCGCGAAGACATGTCAACCCAGCACCAACACCAACCCCAACATTATAAACATAATCAGATTCTAGCTACGAGGTACTCCACGCAGTACCAGAGCGAAAAACAAGTACCCGCGGCGCATGACTGGGCTGTGCAATCCGGTGTGATCCAGTGCCATGCCGCGTGCTACGCTATACACCACACCTGGGCACTGCGACGTGCCATACACCATTATTCTGTAGACACCGGTGTTGCATGCCTCAGGCAGCATGGCAGCATGGCAAGTGCATGCGGCCGAGTGACTGACCGGCCGGTGAAACGGGACGGAACGAAACGAAACGAAACGCAGCGCAGCGTAGCGCGGAGTACATATCTAAGCCACACCGCTTGCTTGATGGGCGTTTGGCTAGGCATCTACCGGTATATACTTGAACTTTAGGTCCTTCGTACGGGTGGTGTGAATTGCTTCGGGCGCGGTGAGGTGGGATCATTGTGTTACGTGCGGACGCGAATAAGGTTGACACGTCATTGAAATTGGGGTGTGGAGGACAGAGGACTAAAAGTATCACACTTGCATGTCGCACATTTGGGGCGGATCTTGTGTTGTGTTGTGTTGGGTGTTTAGAATAGGATAATAAGGAAGTATTACAAGGGATATTTCGGTTCATTCTAAATTCGCCTCCCATCACGATTTGTATACGGGCGTATGCTAAATTCGCGTAAAACAGAAACAACTCTGGTTTCTAAATTTGCAGTGCAAGGGCAGCGTGACAATTATGTGGTGTGGTGTGGTGTGGCGTGGCGTGGCATGGTGCGGTGCGGTGCGGTGTGAGATGGGGATTATGCGCGGGGAATAATCAACAGCTGCAAATACCAAGTATCTGGCGCCCTGCGAGATATTCCTGTTCATGCAGTGTTTTGCCCGGATGCGGGTGAGATTGTGGGCGGGCGGGCGAGCAGAATAGAAAGCTTACGGGGTCGCGGGATATTCTTGTTTTGGGGGTGCGAGAACCCAGGTTGCGGGTAACCACTGCGAAGACCTGAGGGTGAGTTAAGTTGCATGTCGTGTACGTGCGAGGATAGCGGGTGGGCAGCGAATCAGAATTGGCCGGGTGCGCGGATTATTTTGATTTGTCGGGGGAGGGCTGGAATGCTGGGGTTGGTGATCCTGGCGGAGATGCGACGGAGTTGTAGAGCGTCGTGTGGCTTCGGCGGTGCCTGGCGTGTGCAAACGCTTTTGGAGAATAAGACGCGGAGTTGTACACGGTTTACTTGTGTGCTCTATGCTCGCGCGAGCCCGTAAGATCGCCGACCTCGCGCCTTGCAGCTGGTTTGGTGTTGGCGGCTGCTCAGGTCCAAGACACCAAGCTTCCCTGCGCCCAGCTCTCCACTCTCCACCGCAGTCGCTAGTGAACGGCATCGCCGCAGTGGAGCTGGTGAGATGCAATCGACATGTGGCACGCTTGCGATGCCGTACGTAACCATGAGCGTAGTGGGTGTGGCGCAGGCGCGGGAGAGAGATGGGAGAGAGGCCCGATGGCAATATGCGCCACACGACGGGCGATGGGCGACGTGGTGTCGTCGTTTCAAGCGTTTAGCCGTGGCGATCAAGCCGCCCACAAGAAAGACCGGTGCCTTGATTTGGTGGGCCAAGGAGTGACGTTGAGCTTCGCGGAAGGCTTCTCAGGAGCTAGCGTCATATCGTGGCGCGCGGTAGTGAATCGTCGCGACAACAAGGAATCTCGCCGGCCACTAGGCCATGTCGACCGCAATCACTCCTAGTGAGCTGCACACTGACCGCATCTGTGGCTGGAGCCCTTACGCACGCACTCTGCATTACCCCTGCCCGATGTCAAAGTAGCCCGCCGCCGTTTAATCCCCTTGGGCGCCCTTTGTCCTCTCCCCAGTCCTCTCTCCTCCAGCATCGCGCTGTAGATAGCCGTCCAGGCAGCAACCCAGAAAACACACCGCTCGACACACACACACAGGGCTGTACAGCACGCGCCACCAAGGCACACAGACTCCTCGCGCCTGTTTGACCAACAACAATCGCGGAGCCCAGCAGCACAGCCGTTTCGCCCCCAATCCCGCTCGTGCTTCCGAGCCTCAGGCATCGTTCCGAGCTGCAAAACCATAGGGCTCTGTCCGTATTTGTTCGCCAATTGCCGCAGCTGGCTCGCTCGTCAGTGACCAGTTTCAGACTATTTTGTGGAGCCCTCATACTTCAATATGCGTAAGTCAATGTCTCTCTGCCTCAAACCGCTCTTTCAAAACCATCATCTCGTTTACTCCTCTCACAACTTCTAACGGGTCGTACAGATGCTATACGAAGACAGGCGCACCGTGTGGCCAGTTCGCCCGGAGCGGGCACCACGTACAACCCTTTTTCGCGCGTACGGTCCAGGGAGACAGCCCACGATGCAGAGCAAGCCCCGCACAGGTCACATTCCGAAGCGCACATGCAGCTCGATCCCGAGCGAGAAAGAGCTGTCGAGAGCGCCCAGGCAGAGAAAGAGTTTGGCGGTCCTCAGCATGCGAGCACAGCGCCGTCGCCCACGTCGGCAAGGGGATCAGTGAGCGCCGACGGGCCATCGGCCACCGACTTTGAGCCGTCTGGGAGCGCTGCCCCGAAGAAAGCTTCGGCTGACATCAGCGACAAAACCGCCGTCACCAACGGTGCAGAGACGCAGACGAACGGCTCTACTGTGAAGCAGCGCGGATGGGTCAAGAAGATCATCCATGGGAAAGAGCACGACGAGGCCGACGACACTGCACACGAAGCCGAGAAGCTAGACGTAGAAGAGCGCAAGAGGAGGGCTCTGAAGAGGAAGATTCCCGTTGGACAACAGATACGTTATGTGCTGTTTGGTGCGTGGATTAATGTTCTGCTCGTCATGGTCCCGGTTGGTTTTGGTGTCTACTACACCCACAAAATAAACGACATCGGTGTCTTCCTTATCAACTTCATTGCCATCATCCCGTTGGCTGCCATGCTCAGTAATGCCACGGAAGAGCTAGCAATTCGAGTTGGCGAGACGCTGGGTGGATTGCTCAACGCGTCTTTTGGGTAGGTGGTTCACTTTCATGATTATGCGAGGCATCGCGACTAACACGTTCAGTAACGCTGTCGAACTCATTGTCTCGGTTCAGGCTTTGGTCAAGGATGAGATTACCATTGTCAAGACGTCTCTCATCGGTAGTATGCTTTCTAACCTGCTGCTCGTTTTGGGCATGTCCTTCTTCGCTGGTGGCTTCAACCGCGTGGAGCAGTTCTTCAACATCACTGTTGCACAGACCGCTGCCTCTCTCTTAGCCCTTTGCATTGCCTCTCTGATCATTCCGACCGTGTTCCACAACATGATCGCCGATATTGGCACAGGCGAGCCTGGAGACGCTCAGCAAGACGCGAAGAGCAACTCAGAACTCGTAAGACAACCCCTCACCGTACCACACCAATACTAACCACCACTCCAGTCCCACGGCACAGCCATCATCCTCCTCTTCGTCTACGGCTGCTACCTCTTCTTCCAGCTCCGGACCCACGTCACCATGTACAACGAGCCCAGCGAAAAAGCCGTAAAGCGCAAGCAATCCGTCGACGGCAGTCTCGCACGGGGCATCGCAACCATCGGCGCTGGCACAGCCGCGACCTCAGGCGGCGCCGCCAACGCCAACCGCCACGTGCAAAACAGCCAGGAAGCCGCCGACGACGAAGACGACTTCGAAGAGCCCAACCTCACCATGTGGGGCGCCCTCGTCACGCTCGCCATCTCCACCACCCTCGTCGCCTTCTGCTCCGAATTCATGGTCTCCAGCATCGACGGCTTCACGCGCGAAGCTGGCATTTCCACCACCTTCGTCGGCCTGATTCTCCTTCCCATCGTGGGCAACGCCGCCGAACACGCTACCGCCGTCACCGTCGCTATCAAGGACAAAATGGATCTCTCCATCGGTGTCGCCGTGGGCTCTAGCATGCAGATTGCGCTGCTCGTTCTGCCGGGTATTGTCGTCATAGGATGGATCGCTGGAAAGGAGGATATGACGCTTTACTTTGATACGTTCCAGATTGCGATTTTGTTTGTTGCGGTGTTGCTGGTGAATTATCTCATTCAGGATGGCAAGAGTCGTAAGTTTTGTCCCTTTATATATATCCCTCTACCCTCTGTTTTGAAGGGGATGAAGATGATGCTAACGTATCGTAGATTGGCTCGAAGGCGTCCTGCTTATGTCGTCGTATGTCATTATTAGTCTCGCCGCGTGGTTCTATCCTGATTTGCCCGAGGGCGCCGAGAGCTGAGGAATGCATTTCCCCTTCTTCCTCTCTTCTCTCTTTTCTCCTTTTCAGTTCGCGATTTGTATATGTATATCCACTACACTTTAACTTTATCTCACCGAGCGCGCGCGGACGAAATGTCCCGTCGCGAGTCGAACCTCTTCTTACGTTGCTACACTATGCTGATCCGCGGGATCGTCACGATTTCCTTTTTTTTTTTTTTACCTTTCTTTCGATTTTTCCTGGTATCTTTTCGCACCCGTGCAATACATATTGGGTGTGTATCTCGTTTGTTTGGTACCTTTTTTTTTTTTCCTGGATACCCTGTCCTGTCCTGTCTAGCAGCAGCGGTTGTCGGAATAAAGTGCAAAGTTTGGATATCAAACTTGAGTTTTCACGCTGGAGGGAGAAGCGTCTATGCTTGACTAGGGGGTTAAGTTAAATTAGGGATGGCCAGGCATGGTTAAGATGTTGTATTGTACGGGTAATATATTACTTTATTCATTCATGGCTTTTATGCTATTTTCGGGTGTTGTGTGCTGGTGCTGGTGCTGGTGCTAAACTATGCAGCAGCGCGTCATTTTAGAGGGTGGGTTTCTTGTTTCTTGAGAATTGGGAGATGGGGAAGGGGAAGAGAGGGGACGGGATGGGGATGAAAGGGAGGGGAAATGTGTACATGTACAGCGGGAAACGAGGGGTGGAAGTATTTCGGTCTAAGGGCGTGGTGTGGTGTGGTGTGGTGTGTGTTCACACCTTGTGTTTTATGTGTGTGTGTGGGCTTTTGTGGATGGATGTGTAAGGGGGAGGCTGAGCGGTGGTGGTTTGTGTAGTCCGGGTGGGTGTGTAGTGGGTTCTGGGAAGTTAAGTGGATGGGTGTTGATGAATGAGGACGGGACTTGAGGATTAATGCATTATTCTGTGGATGGGCATGCTGATTTGGGGATGTATATACAGACGGATGCGCTGCGATGTTTTTGGGGGTTGGTCGACCTGGATGCGGTGGAGTGCAGCTGTGTGAGTGAAAGGTGTAAGTCGAAGTGTTCTGGGTTTCAGGATTATGTATGTTGTGCTTGTCTGGGAAATTGGTGGTGGTCACTTACTTGATGATATTTGATGTGGTGTGGCAAGGTAGCGGATGAGGTATAGGTTTGTCCTTCACCTGCGGACGGTTTATTGTTGGGTGGGTTGTATGCTGGGCTGGGCGGGGCTGCTTGCATTGGGGTTTTACCTGGTTACTGCTCAGTGGTGAGAAGGATGGGCTTTTCTTTTACTTCATTTTGAGCGTCTTAGGGATTTTACGCCGTATGATTTCTCTTACTGCAGAGAGAGCCTTGCGACGGCGTAGGCTAAGGGGTAGGTATATAAAGCTTCATCTGAGGTTCAAAGTCTTTCTTGGACTATGCTTCTCTTCGTCTATCCTTCTCGTCCAACTTCTTGTCTTCCCATCCTGGACTGACCTTCTCATATACACTTCCCATCCTTTGGATACTCCATCAACAAATCAACCTTCTTAATCTCATACCTCCTAGTTCTCTTGGGACACTCGCAGCACAGGGGTCTGTCGGTCTTGGAGAACGACTGAACAACTGGCTTTGACTACGGTATTTTGATATCTCGCTTACGGATGTTGAACGTAGCTGACTGTGAGACAGATAGTCAAACAATATGGCGGATCCAAGCTCCGGCGACCGTGCGCTCGATGGCAATGAGAGTCAGGTATCAGATACTCAAGAGAGCCAATTTCTCCCGAGCAATGGTACTCGAGACCACGAGAACCAGCAGTATGATGATGCTGGAGCTCAACTGTCCGACCAAGAACACGATTCACCTTTCAGAGATGATGGCGACGTCGGTGCCGCAGATGTTGCAGATGTAATCGGAGCTCAAGTGCCTAACGAAGAGGATGATTCACCCTTCGGCAACAATGGTGCTGATGCAGAAGAGGATGTGATCCAGACCATCGAGTCTGTCGAGGAAATCCAAGCCAATGGGTCCAATGATGATGATGAATCTCTCTTCGTCACGGACGATGATCCTCATCCATCTTCAACTTCAAGGTTTCCTATCTTACCATCTTTATCCCCTGGATTTTCAGGTAGACCATCTGCTACTCATAGCCCATTCGCAGATCCCGGACCTTTCACTCCACCTTCTTCGTCCCCAATGGCTCCACCACCGGTTCCTGCGTCCAGAACACCCGCTACATCTTCCCGGTCCGTGCTCAACAGAATGCGCGTTTTTCAAAAGCGAATTCAAGAACAGAAAGCTACTTCAAGCAGGTCAACATCAGGCATTCAGGCAGCACCGGACAGCGAAACATACCTCGATGCGATTATCTCACGACGACCTAACCAAGAAGCTTCCATCAATCCCTCAGCAGCATCTCACGATATCAACGACAAAGCGGAAAAAAATGCACTAGCCGAATACCAGAAGCAGAAGAAGCGTTACGACGAGATACGAAAGAAGAGAGGTGGTAAGCTTTCCTTCGCGGAAGATATCGAGTGGATGAAGATTCATTCTGCCGAGACATCTAGGAGGCAGAAGAGGAAGCGTGATGTGGAGGTGTCGAGGGAAGAGGGTGGAGCGAATCCTTTTCCTGACTTGTTTGGTGCTGGTGGCGGTCATGGCGAGGGTGAGGAAGCCGCGACCGACAATGATCTTGCAGGTTCCGTTCGCGCAGAATCCACCGTGCGAAGCTTTCCATCTATGCAAGAAGCGGAGATACGCAGCATGCAGGTTGCCATCCAAGCCGACGGAGATCTTCCTATGAGCAAGAAAAAGAAAAAGAAAGGTGGACCGCCTACCGAAGCCCAGGGACCGTCCTCAAACCGCAGCCGCACGCGTGCAAAGCCCCGTGCACCAACCGCCAAAGAAAAGAAAGCCATGGAGCAAGCAGGTCGCTTGCAAAGATCCCTTATCCGCTCCAACGTCTTCGAGCAGCAAGCTTCCGAAGACGCACCTGCAGAAGCGACCTTTACCGCGAGGAATAAACAAGCTGCGCTGAAAGAGCTCATCGCTAGTGTGCCACTCGAGCATCAGAAGTCTGCACAAGACGACAAAGCGGCGCTGCTAAGGGCTAGCAAGGACTTCGACGGTTTTGGCGCGTGCAGGCCGGCGGCTGATGGCATGTGGATGGTGAAGGGTATGAAGAGTCAATTGAAGAATTATCAAGTTATGGGGACGGCATTTATGAGGTAAGAGAGAGGTTCTGAGTATCTTACTCGGTCCAATAAGCTAATGGGTGGTAGGAACCGTGAGAGGGCTAGGGATGAGCCACGTGGAGGCCTGTTGGCTGACCAGATGGGTCTCGGAAAGACGCTTATGAGTAAGTTGGCCTTATTCACTGCAACGCTCTATGGTTGACATACAATTAGTGCTCGCGAATATTGTCAATGGTCGTCCGAATAGGGACGCTGAGTGCAAAACCACCTTGCTCGTTGCTAGTCCAGCTCTACTCAATCAGTGGTTCAGAGAAATCACCTTGCATACCGATGCAGGTCTTGTCGTTACGAAATACAAATCGAGCTCCTCGCTCGAATCGACGCACGCATTTGAGATCCTCAAACACCACGACATCGTCATGACGACCTGGCACGAGGTTATGAAGAGCTATCCAAAGAACGAGCCTCCGATGGATTGCCAATCTGCAGAACAGAAGATCGATTGGTGGAAAGAGACATGGGAGACACAGCGAGGAGCGCTGCACCGTATTATGGTATGCGTCTTCATCCCGTTAGTATAGGCAAGACGAAATCTGTTCAGAACTGGCGGAACACTTCTCGGGGAACATTGTTCTTCATGTTTCCAGAATTCAGTACTGGCATTGTAAACTCTACCTAAGTTAACGTATCTCTAGTTCCATAGAGTCGTCCTCGACGAAGCACAAGCCATCAAGAACCACACCGGACGGACTTCAATCGCCTGTCGGGCCCTCATGGCCGAACACAAGTGGGCACTGAGCGGAACTCCCATTCTCAACAACCTAAACGAACTCTACCCATATTTCAAATTCTTAGGAGTTCCGTACACCGGCAACTTCAAGATCTTCAAGAGTAACTACACAGATGCCAAGAACCCGGACCATACTCAACGCCTTCTAGCCAGGCTGTCGCAGTTCATGTTACGTCGCGATCACTCCGATGTATTGTTCAATAAGCCAATCCTAAAGTTACCCAAAGCATCTCACATGATTCACTGGTGCGATTTCAACCCAGTGGAGCGCAGCATTTACGATATTGTTAGACAGCGGTTCATAAACTGGATCAACTTAAGATCTAAAAAGGGCGAATTAAACAAGTCGTATAGCAATATGTTGGTGTAAGTAACCTTACATCAATCCCACCAAAAGAATCATGCGCAACTAACATCTCAACCTCGAAGCATGCTTCTCCGACTACGACAACTTACATCACACATCCTGATGCTTCAATACGTTGTAATCGACCTGATAGAACGGGAAGACATCGAGAAAATCCGCGAAGTAGTACAAATCGCCGCCACCGATCGCAGTACCCTGAACGGTCACACCATCCTCGCAATCCGCAAGCAACTCGATCACCTAGAAGCCGAGGCCAAAAAACGACCGACACAAAAGGGCGGAAAACAGTCGAAGAGCTTCAAACCTACTTCGTCATTTTTCGACGACTTGGATGAGGAGCAAGGCAACGGGCAAAACGCCGGGGAAGGAACACCCGAAGGCAGTCAGGATACAGACAACGACGATCAATATCTTCTGGGCCATCAATCTGCCAGTGGACGAGCCTTCGGCAAAACTTACGACTTCCGCCCGTATCTCAAAAGCCTCACCCAAGGCGAAAGGTGGGAAGAGATCAAGAAGAGAGCCGTGTGCAGTAAATGCAAGCGTCAACCACATGGTCAATGCTGGGAAACTAGCTGCGGCCATCTTTTCTGCGATGAATGCTATGACCTTGCGGTTTTCGAAGCAGGAGAAGCAGGCAGAGAAGGAGCTGTCTGTGACAGCTGCGGAACCGTCTTCATCCACGCCAATCCAATACAAGAGGATGTCACCGATATGTTGCATGCTGGACCGGAAACGCGCTCAAAGAAGAGACAGTATGCCAAGGAGGCGCAGCGTATTGAGCAGCAGGATATAGGGGAAGAATGGCTCTCGTTGAGTGGAGAGGGTGTGCTTCCTTCTGCGAAGACGCTTGCGCTTAAGGCTCAGCTTCTGAATTGGTATGTGCATTCAACTGATATGTTATGGCTCAACTGACAATACGATCTAGGATCGCGGACAATTCTACCGTCAAGATCATCATCTACACACAGTTTCTAGCTATGTGAGTGTTTCTTAGTCTAGCAATAGGGAAGAGCGCTGACAAGTATAGGATCCGGATCATGGAAAAGATCTGCCGTGAGGAGGGCTGGAAAACGGAGCAGGTGAGTAGTTCTGTTTGAGCACCTCGTGTTGCAACTCCACTGGGTTCTCCAGGGTCACCTTTACACTGATACCTCGATCAACGTTTCCGCCAATTACGCCATGTTTTCGGCACTGACAATTTCCAGTACCAAGGCAAAATGAGCCAAACTGCGCGCGACAAAGCAATCGAGCGCTTTGCCGACTCAACCACCAACGTTCGGATCCTCTTAGCGTCTCTCCGCTGCGGTGGCCGTAAGTACCACCCAGACTCCAACACTCCCTCTCACATACTGACCAAGCTCATCCAGTGGGTCTCAACCTCACCATGGCCTCACGCGTCGTAATTCTCGACCCCTGGTGGAACTTTGCCGCCGAGCAACAAGCCTTCTGCCGCGTATTCCGCTTCGGCCAGACAGAACAAACGTTTCTAACGCGCTTCTGCGTAAGGAATACTGTCGACGAACGCCTCATTTCCATGCAGGAACGCAAGCAAAAGGAGATCGATACTGTCATGGAGGACGATGGGGAGACGGTGAAGAAGTTGGGAACGAGGGATTTGATGCGGCTGTTTGGGAACGTGCAGGATGATGAGAATGGGAACCCGTTTATCCTGGTAAACAATCCGAATCCGAGGGGTGGGTTCTTTGCGGATAAGGACCATGAGGGTTTTGCGGATGAGGTTTAGATATCAGGAGACGGGGTGGCATTGTGGGAGGTGGGGGGAAGGGATTCAGGTGCTAGAGGGAACTCAGGCTGGATCATCTGGGATCAGAGGGACGTGATTTCTACGGATATCTGGGCGACATTTAGTGGAAACTGGAGGCTCGCTCGAGGGCTCGAGTATACCCCGGCTGGGGTAAGGTCAGATTGATTACTTCGAGGGCTATGATTGGGCGTCTTGGTCTTGCTTTTCCCCCGGGCTTAGAGCGGCGATTACGAGGCATGGAGTTTGGCATTGCCCATGCTGATAGGACTCAGTGCCCCTTGCAGGCAACAATGGATAGACGCACGTGTGGGCTCACATTGCAGTGAGGTTTGCGATGTGGAGGTGTTCAGTCAGCGCGGTGCTAGAGAGCGAACCCTGGCCCAGACCCACGCGGCGAACAAGGGCATGGCAGACGCATCACTGCACCGCTCGTCGCAAAAGCAACAATTCTCGCGCAAGAGAGTGACCTGTACCAGCCGCCACCGACGTCTCGATGAATCTCTGAGCCTTCTTTGCCTCTGCGATAAGGAACAGATCAGACCAACCACAGCGCTCTGCGTCTCTCCCCGCTCGCCCCCGTCCCTCGCCCCAGCATCCTCAATGCGTCGCCCGCCCTGATCCTGTACCGCGCGCGCTGCTTCGAACAAACACTGCCCGAGCTATGTCGAGCGTCTAGCCGCCCGCGCGCTCCCTCACGACCGACGTCTCCGCGCAGATTGCGTGCAAGGCACGTCGAACCGACCCCGCGGCGCCCCGCCTCGCCTCGGCGCTCACAGCCATGGACTTCTCCTCGGAAGGCGACGCGGCGGCCAAGGGGCGTCGCAAGTCCAAGAAGGACGGCCCGGGCGAGGACCAGACGAAGAAGCGGAGGTGCATTTCCAGCGCTTGCGTGCCGTGCCGGAAGAGGAAGAGCAAGGTGAGACACCCGCCATTGTATCTTGGCTTTCTCCGGGCGCCTGCAGACACGCACCCTTCTGAGCCGCTTCGCTGACTCCCTCCAGTGCGACGGCACGACGCCTGCCTGCTCGGCCTGCGCTGCCGTATACAACACCGAATGCGTCTACGACCCCAACTCGGACCACCGCCGCAAGGGCGTCTACAAGAAGGACATCGAGGGCCTCAAGACGCGCAATTCCACCCTGCAGACGCTCATCCAGGCCATACTGAACTACCCCGAGGACGACGTCGCGTCGCTCGTGCGGCAGATACGGACGTGCGAGAGCCTCGATGCCGTCGCTGAGGCCATCATCGCGAAGGAGAATGGCGAGGACCTCGACGACGACGAGGCCAGCCCGCTGACGACGCCCGTCACGCAGACTACGTTTGAAAGCCAGTTGAGCGGCAAGATGGGCGAGCTGAGGCTCGAAGACGGCTCCACGAGGTACATCGGCGGCACGTCGCATCTGATATACATGGGCGCGGGGAACGATGGCGCAGACTCTTCGGCGTCGCTCGCCAACGTGGATCAGTACCCCCAGATGGAAGACCCGCTCACGTCGTGGACGACCGTCACCTCGGACCCGGAACTCGTGCGCCATCTCATCAACATGTATTTCTGCTGGCATTATAGCTTCTTTACTACGCTGTCGAAGCACCTCTTCATGAAGGAGTTTCAGCTGGGCAGACCACCGCCGGGGTCAAGACGGAAAACAGAGTATTGCACGCCGTTGCTCGTCAATGCTATGTTGGCCCTGGGCTGCCATTTCACTTCGTGGCCTGCGGCGAGGGCTGTACGGGACGACTCGGCGACAGCGGGAGACCATTTCTTCAGAGAGGCCAAGAGGTTGATACTCGAGGATGACCTGCATGAGGTGGCGGCTCTGACTACTGTGCAAGCACTGGCACTCATGTCCGTGCGGGAAGCGGGTTGCGGAAGAGAGGCGAAGGGGTGGGTGTACAGTGGCATGAGCTTCCGGATGGCATGCGACCTCGGGCTGAACATCGATATGCCTAGCAAGGACAAAATTGAGGAGACCGAGGAAGATGCGAGGCGGATAACGTTCTGGGGCTGCTTCTTGTTCGATAAGTAAGTCGCGATGGTGTGCTAAGAAAGACGATAATTGACTTTGGCAGATGCTGGTCCAATTATCTCGGAAGATTACCACAATTACCCAGGACGATGGTCACGGTTCCCAAGCCTGAAGTTTTCCCCGTCGAAGATGCAGAGATTTGGTCTGCATATACAGACTCTGGTGTCAGCCAGGCACATTCGCAGCCTTCGCGAACACGAGCGGTGCGTAATAACTGTACCCGTTACTTCACTTGACTAATATGGAGCAGGTGGCTATTCAAATATCGAAACTATGCGAGATATCCAGCGATCTAATGAACTATTTCTACAACCCCATAGACATGGACAAGGTGAAGGGCAAGCAGGCAGAGCTCAAGAAACTGAGCGAGATACACCAGAGACTGGAGACCTGGAGAAGAGAATTGCCAAAGGAGCTCGAGCCCAAGGAAGGTGGTCTACCCTCGATGCTCGTCATGCAGTGAGTGGACCCTTTATTGAAACATGATCATCGGCTAACATCTCAAAGCATGTTCTTCCAACTCCTCTACATCCACCTCTTCCGCCCCTTCCTCAAATACAACCCAAACAATTCTCCCCTCCCCGCTCACGTCTCCCCTAGAAAGCTCTGCACTCAAGCCGCTGCCATGATCTCCAAACTCCTCCGCTTGTATAAACGATCCCACGGCCTCCGCCAGATTTGCAACATCGTAGTCTACATTGCGCACTCGGCCTGTACTATACACCTCCTCAACCTACCCGAGAAGAATGCAAAACGCGACATTATCCACGGCGTCAAGCACCTCGAGGAGATCGCCGAAGGCTGGCTCTGCGCGCGACGGACCCTGGGTATCCTCAGCGTGCTCGCACGCCGCTGGGCCGTCGAGCTCCCCGAAGAAGCCGCCACAGTGCTCTCTCGCACCGACACAAAGTTCGGCCCCTGGACCGACGTCGGCATGCCCAAGCACGCAAAGCGCGACCCCTCGCCCATAGAAACAGAGCAGGCCCCAGTCGACACATCCCCCGCGCTACAACCCTACAGCATGACACTCGCAAACACAGCAACGCACTTCTTCGACCGCGCAGGCAACCCGATGGCCTCCATGGCCGCCCTCCCAAGCCGCGCATCAGAGGCACGTTCACTCCCCCCCAACGACGCAAACCCCCTCTCTTACCCGCGCGCACAGCGACACTCCCTCGCCTCCGCCTCCGCCTCCGCCGCCGCAACCCCCGCCTCCACCACCGGCCGCCACTCCATCGACGGCACGCCCTCCACCCAAGGCGCCTCCCCCAGCCAGCTCTTCGGCGGCGTCGAGCAGCTCATCCGCGAGGGCCAGGACTGGTGGCTCAGAGACCAGAACCAGCTTGCGTTTGGGTTCGACAATTGGAATCATGGCGTCGATGATATCGCGGGGTGGTTTGCGGGGCAGGCGGGTGGCGTGGGGAGTCCCACGTTAGTACATTCTGGGGCGACGAGCGCGGCGGAGATGATGAATGGGGGCCCGGTTGTGGGGAACATTAATGGGGGTGCGAATGGAAACGTTAATGGGAATGCGGGTGCAAATGGGAATGCGAATCCGGGTGTCGGACACGTGTACGGCGCGGGGCTCAACGCGTATAACGAGCAGGAGTGGTATCAGTGAGAGAGGTGTTCTCTTCTTCTTACCCTTCTACTTACTCCTCCTCTTGCTCCTACTCTATATATATGCCGTGGATTGATCAGCGCGTAAGGTGTTAAGGTGTTTTTCAGCGACGGACCGTCGGACCGACGAGGTATATACCAGGCTTTGCTTTGCTTTGCTTTGCTATCACCTTTGTATTTGAACGATTTTTCAGGCGTATTTTCGGCGTGGCTGTGCGGAGTGGAGTATGCATCTATGCATGTACATCGCAGCACTTACTCTATGTATGTTAGCGTAGAGAATGCATGAGCATGTGTGTTGTGTATTGTGTATTCTGCGCAACCATCCCCCGTGAGCTTTGAGGGAATACATGCGTGCGTATATACGTGTTCGTTGTGTTTAGGTTAATGCTGGCTTGCTTGCTTGCAAGGAGAGGGGGTTTGCTCTGTGTTTACACGTGCGGCTGGGACTGTGGGCTTAGTTGTGGGGAGTCGAGCGTGGTTGTGGGGGGATTGGACCGGTGTCCTTGGCGTAGGTTTAGAGTTCTAGGTACTCGGGGGTAGTACATTTGGATGGTACTTTTGTGTTTCATTTTAGCGAGACGTTCACTTGTGAGCGGGGGAGAGGAGTCTTGCAAATGGAATTGGTGGGTGGGATTCGTCGTGGAGTGAATGTATGATTGTATGATGTGGATGGGTATGGTTGCTACTGTAGGCTGCTGGAGTCGTTGCTGTTCTTGGATGATCTGCCTGTTCTTCGTTTTTGAGTAGGCTGGTAGGTACCTTCGTGTGCTATAGGATTCTTTTAGATTTAATAGCCTTCTTGACCCTTGATGATAAGATCACAAGACGCTAGAAGCTTGGATGTTATTGGCTATATCCGCCTAAATATGGACAGTTTGTACTGGGAACCATTCCTCGTGTAAGCTACGATCTCACTGATGAGAACTTTTGCTGCAGTACAGTAGCAATTTCAGATTACGTGGTCACGTCAAAAAGACATAGCAACGAGATAAACATGTTTTGTTATACTCAGCGAAATGTAATTTCCTCGATAGATAATTAATAGTCTAGGTAAGTAAAAAATACGCTGAGTGCTGACACACATGAGTTGCGAGTCATAACGATGTCGTAGCCGTTGAAGTCCAACCTCTAACATGAAGTCAACAAAAACCGAAAAAATTGCTGCTATGGAACGTATTGGAAGTATGAACTCATAATCATAATACAAACCGAAAGATAAACAGTAATGAGATGAAATCCCTTCATTCGAGCATATCACAAGCCCACCGATGATGACGGAGACTGAGATGGAAATGTGTTGTTTTGTGACGCATGGTCTCTGAAGATACTTCCCATGACAGCATTGTGCCCATAATTGAAATTATTCAAAACGTCACTGTCCCTCTTCGTCTTCTTCTTTGGCTTGCTTGACTTATCTGACTCGGATTCCTCCGCGCCAACTCCGCTGTCAGACTTGGTGGCGCGGTCTTGACTACCGTCCTTAGGTACCATCGTATACCGAGGTGTGTCTGTGGAGAGGCTTGATAGACATGGTTTGCCGTACTTCCATGGATTGAGTAGATTGCTTTCCTGTATCTCCTTCCCCAAACGAAGCTGTGCTTTTTGTCGTCCTTCGCCGTATATGAGCGGCATTTGTACATCTAGCAAACCAAGCAGACAGTATATTATGTCTTCGTCTATTCTTGTTTTCCTTTTTCGTACCCACGAGACTCTTTCTTTGACTGTGTACTGAGATAGTGGACTTCCTTGTAGAACTTTCAGAGGTATGCCAGTTATCTCGACGAGCATATGTTCTAGTGATTGCTTATTGCCAAGATGCTTGCCTTCGACAGAAAAGAAGCTGACTGATTCAGGAGCGATAAGCTCTTGCAGTGTCCAGCCACGTTTGAACCACTTGCTGTCTCTGAACACCGGACTTAGTTCCCCAGACAATCTCTCCTGCCCCATGGACTCGCCGAAAGAAACATCAGACAGATATACGTAGCATTTCGCTGCATTCTGGTACCAGCGAAACATGCAGTTAATAGCTTCTGAAACCTCCGCATGGTTTGACTTGTCGATACAGCACGTGTCCACCCAGATGTGTCGTAAGTCGTCTTTTGCTGCTTGGGTTACGCAGAAGATAAGTTTCTGGTATCCTGGTTTGGTCTTGCCCGTCCCCGTCACGATGTCTTGAAAAGTGACTTCGTTGCAATCTTCTTCAGCCCAAGTGTGCGAAAGAATTGCGTATGGGGGAGTTTGGTTGTTCGGGTATTCCACAAGGCTGAATACATCATCCCCTTGATACTGTAGTAAACGCATGGGAATAGCCAACAGGCTCCGGAGATAAGATGATCCAATTAGAGAGGGGCGTGCGCGATTGGACGATAAGAGCTTGAAAGGATGAATCGCATAGACAAGGCTTTGAGGACGTAAGAGCAGCGAGGAAAGGTTATATCCAGGATGGTAACAGCCGCAGGACTCAGCCTTGATCAGCCTAGTTCCTACAGCCACTCATTGACTGAGCGGCCACCGGAATGCAGCAAGGCTGTAGTACGCCGGTCACGTGCCAGAAACCCCTCCATTCAGCCAATCAAAGTTTCGCGTTTGGTAGGAAAAGAAATGGGCGGTAAAAATTGTGCTCTTTGTGCCCAGGAGTTGCATTACTTAAGCCAGTCTTGCAAGGGTCACCTTGTTTGTCGCCCTCGATGATTCGTTCGATACCCGTATGATCCCCCCCGGGTCAACAGTAAGTTCATTGGAGGACCAGTATCTAAAGATCGATACGAATACGAAGGAGCTCGATTGACCATTCGGGCACAGCGCTAAGGCCACCCAGGCTGAATAGTAAGTAAAAACGAGGTCCTTCGTCAAGAGTCAACAGCCACAACGCAAGGACCGAACTGTCGGTGAAGATATACATATCCATCTTTAAAAATCTACATAGTCATGAGGCTTGCTGACTGACATATTGTGTGCCTACACACCCCTGCCTACCTCACCGTGTATGTTTCATAGCTGTGTCGAATCAACGTTATGGTCTGTTGGGTTTGCAAGCAGAGAGACCCGTCGAACATGGCCGGTCTACGTCTCCACTAGGCGCTCTCGACTCGGAGTCGTCACCGCTAGGCTCCCGCCGGCCCTTACCTTCCAACATTAGGCCATTTTTCGGTCACACCGTGTCGTATCACCTCTCTTTCACGAAGTCAAAACATGGACTTCATGGTTTTGATATCCGTTTTGCGAAACCACTAACGTCACTGGATGATGTGTTGGGAACTGATTACCTATACTAGTTTGATCTGTCACACAATAGTTGGATGCCTCTTGATCACCGTGGGAGACGATTCACAAGTGGGCGGTGTTGTGTTTGGTAGTAACCGCTTGCGGATTAGTTGCGTAGCCTTGCCGCTGGAACTAACGATAAAAGCCCATCGTTGAGTCTCCCTCTTTTAGGCCTTCCATACGAGGCTTGCATAGGAAACCGAATTTCTTTTCTTAGGTTGAATCGTAGGCGAAGGCTTGGGCGGCCTTGTAGGCATCTAATATACGTAGTCCAAGCAGGTGAAAATGACTATGATCGTCATAGAACCAAATCAAACGTCTTTATCTGGTATGCTAGATGGGAAGTAGGAAGTCGTAATGGTTGGGGATAACAGATCTAGGAACACACAGGCTCGAGATATAGTGTTCATACCGGTAAAGAGCCCGCGATTGCAAAGATCCTCAAAGAGGATAAACTAGTACGATCAGTGGTTTGATTAGGTAACGCAGACAACAGCCAAGCAGGTACTTCAATGACGAAGTTATACGAAGGCAGCTTTCTTCCTTGATTGTCATCGTCGCCTGAGATCAATTGGGAACAATAGAAGACTACTTAATATGAAACACGTTTGTTATGAGCCATGCTCACGAAGAGGGCAAGTACCATGTCGAAGAGTGTGATCATATTGGATGGAGCAGTCCCAAAGTGTCTCTCTGCTGTTGACGAGCTGTGTCACATGCATGAGGGCGGGGTAGGTCTGGTTTATCGAAGCCTTGGCATAGGGAGTATTAAGCTGCTTTCAGAGTTGTGCATCATCTCTAAAAGCGTATTGAGACAAGCGCAAAGCACTCTCACCACTGAACGATGTGTTGAGCCTACGACAAGACCCGAGACACCGACTACCAATGCCTATTGGAGGGCCCTCTAGCGCTCCTATGTAGTGGCAGATATAGCCCGAGCTCACAACCTCTATCACATCGGACACGATAGAAACTCCATTCCGGGAGGTTCTTTGATGGGTCTGACTTTGTCTTGATCGCATAAGGCTGTATGTTTATACAGAAGCTCTGCATGCAGAAGAAAGCTTGGTATTGAGTCTTGACGCTGTTGGCATTCAAGATAGGGTTCTTGGCATGGTGGGCCGTGCGCGTTGTGCCACATACTCGCGTGCATCAGAAGAGGCCAGGCTGGTGGGAACTTCCGTATCCGCTGTACAAAAAGTGGATACCTTTCCGGTAAGTTATGTCCGGGACTTAAGGTCAACTGACGTGTTCCTTTCTCCCACTCCTTCCAAAGCAAGACGACTTGTTCTTCGAAGCTTCACCAACAAGATGAGCTCTACAGGCACCGTTACACTTCAAGGTGGAACCGGCGGAGGTAGTTCTTGGAACATGGGGGGAAGGAGGACTCAAAATGCCAGAGATGTTAGAAACCCAAAACTTAAGAAATTGCACCTCTAATCTCTATTAGAACCAAGGACACCAGCTTTCCTCCTCCCAATCAAACAACGATCCGCGAAGCACGAATGACCACAAGACTTCTGATTCTAGCCATGGTCGCAACAGCAGTGACGCTCAATCGAAATTAACGGATGAGCAGAAGTCTGGGAGAAACATTATAAACCATAACAGTGGCACGAACACTGTACAGGGGAGTCACTTCAATGATTCATCTCAACAAACCAACAACTTTCCAGCCCCTCCAGCAAAATGATATGCAGTTGGAACTGAATCCATAAGTCATCATGAGAGGATGCACGGAGATAGGGCTTGAGTTAGATATATTTCAGAGGCTAGCATAAGACATCTCTTGCCTTCATTATGCTCGAGCATTTTACGAACGCACGTGGAATCCAGTATATTCCTTTAACACATGATGTCGAGTTCTTGAAATTGGAACAACTGAGCCAGAAATCACCAAAAGGATAGGAGCCCGTTCGTTGATGACACTTAATGGCCTTGTGCAGGACGAAGTGATGCCGACTTCTGCTTTCGTCACTGTATTTATTGGTACTGATATGTGATCTTCTATGAGGCCTGAACATTGGTTATGGCCCGCATATGAGAGTAAGGGAAAAAGATTGATACATACGAGCTGCAATTAGCTTGCACTTAGCAAGTAATTCTTGGATAGGAGAGTTGCGCTCAGCTGCCCGAGTACTACACGTTCTGAGAAAGTATGCTACATGCATGTTCCAGGTGCTAGACGATGAGAGAGTCTTCACCGTTTGCCGCCGCAACCGGAGGAAGTCTTACGTGTATCACTAGCATCAACACAATTTATTGGCATGCAGGTAAAATTAGCCAAGCTCAAATGCGGCACAGGTACTCATGAAAAGAAGGGAAAACAAGTTATTTCGACACCATGTTCCCAGATTGCGGCACATGCCTAAGCGACTGCTGTGCCAAAGCTAGGCTAAGCTGCCCCTATTAGATCGATTGGGACATCAGTGCAATGAACAAGCTCCATCAAAATCGGTAATGCAGGCTGCAGAACAGGTAATGGTAGCTTCAATGTGATACAAATGGAGGATCTTGCTGGTCCTAACCTGATGCAGAGCTGTGGATGTGATGTGGAGACTATCTGCATTCCGTCACACCGTTCAGCTAACTGCAATCCACCCTATCCATGCCAACTATCGAGATCGTTGGACACACTGCGGCACAACTCATCAGCACGGCAACTTAGCCGCCCTGGACGCCTTGCTAATGGTATGTTAGAGTAAAGGTAGAGGTAGTTCAAGTATTTGCATCAATTCAGTGGTGCTGAGTCCGAGCTCTTTTGATATTCGCGTGTCTGGGTGTTAAAAAACCCAGACACTCTAAAAATTGGTCGTTGTTTTTTCATCCATATAGCGCTTCTGTCACATTTCTATTTCAATGAGAAGCTCCCAAACTCTCGGTCTCCTCGGATAAAATCCCATCTTCCGACCTCTGTGATCTTGCTGGCAAACGATGACTTTTGCAATTCGAATGTCTAGCTTCTTAGACTCGGGCTCAGATGTATTATCGAACAACCGTACAAAGTTCTACGAAGCTTTTGCTTCTATGTCTTCAAACATATCCACACCCATTAACGTGTCTCTAATCGCATCACCAACAACCAGTGAAATCATTGCAAGCGTGCTAGATTTCCAAATGGTAACTCTTAATGCTCTACTTCCAATAATCGTATCTAGAAGGAACGCCACCCCTCCAAGGGCTACTACAGCGTGCAATGCGATCCGCAGCCGCTGGATTTGGTAATGCGTCATCACGACTATTAGTAGAGATTGGGTTTCCGCTATATAACAGATAATACTATTATTACCCCAATGATATTAACCAACGTAGAGGAAGTCATAATGCAAGGCACTACGGATGTCGCTCCAAGTCAGAGAGTCACAAGACCTTTTCTCGCTGACTTTCAGATCATTGAACAAGTCTACAGCTTGTTCCCGCAATATGCGATACTCCGGTAGGTTTCCTTGACTTTGATAAATTCGCGACAGGACGAAGGTAGCCTGAAGTATCTCTAGCTTTCGGTCCACCCTACCGTCGCAGACCTCGAGAATGTTTTGGAGTATTTGGCTATATCACCATTAGAACAATGCCTTTTGGAATTGAGTTTGAACATACCAGGCTTCCGACTCGGATCCATATCGTTCGTAATGCTCTGCAAGTTTCTGTGCAACCCGTAGCGTTGCAAGTGCACACTCACCAGCAGTTTGCTTGCATTGTATATGCGCACGCTGATGCAAAGCGAATGCCTCATCGAAAAGCCCTTGCGACTGTCGCACGTTTCCAAGAACGTAGAACAAAGCACCACTCCTTGCTGATATACGATCGTTGGGTCCTAGAGCCGCTATACGATCGGCGATAGCTTCTTGTAGGATCTGCGCAGACATTTCGAATTGACCCATGCAGTGATATGTAATCCCTAGGTGATAAAAGGGAGAGAACAGCCAATCTTTCTTGAATCCAGACATCTCCATGCGTAGCTCAACGGACTTTTTCAAAACATCTATCGCTTCTTCGAAGAGGTGGTTCATAGCGTAGGATATCCCAAGTGTGTTATGCGTCGCTGTATCGAAGCCAATTCTTTTACCTGTTTTCTTGTACAACGCCTCTGACGCTGCGAAACGTAGTTTGCTGTAATGCCAAACCAGTTTATAATTCCCCAACATCTGATTCATGACTAGTCTGCATGCCCATAATCCACTTCTGGACCTGTCAAGAAGGTCGGGAATCTCGTCAAGTCCGGTCTGCTCCACGTACATGTCGCAAAGAGCCAACCCTAAGCCAACAAGAGGCTGTGCTTCAGCAACCTCTCCCTTTTCACATTGATACCTATGGAAGTGTTAGTGATCAAGTGTCACTAAAGCGATTTAATATCTTACCAGGCTGCTTCATAAAGTAAATCCACGTACTCTGGCGACACGACCCACCTCTTGTTCAACGAGAGCATCTCGTTTGTTACTAGTTGCATCTTGACAATGTGCGGATACATATCTCGACATCGTTTCCATCTTTGAACAAGGCCATGCTCGTTCAGCTTGTCACTTCTGCCAGCCCAGCACCTTCGGACCGCCGTAGTTATGAGCATGAAAATTTCCATGAATTCATTCATATTATTGGATGTTCTAGCTCGAGAAACATCTTGTACAAGGCGATGTAAGGTTATTGATCCGCTATCACGGTCTCGCCTAACCAATGAACATTCGTTCAGGCGTGATAATATCTTGAGGTACTCTTGAAAATTGTTGGGGTAATCAGCCGTATGGACGTCTCTCATACTCTCAACAAGCAATTTCTCTTGAATACAATTTGAGTCCAATAGGGATAGAGCGTTGAGTAACCTAGCGGCCGGCTTGTCTTCTCTTTCGAGTGTTTCGAACGCCCAGACTGACCCAATACTGTGGTCATATCCTTTTGTGTTGCGTCGCTCATTGTAAAGGCTATGATAGTCTGCGTCATTTGCATAGACGCTCACGAAGCCTTGAAAGGACAAACTTCGGTGAACAATAATAGACCCGATTTGTTCGATGGCTAATGGCAACCCACCCAAGCGTTCTACAATGGTTGCCAAGGCGAGTTCATCTTCCGAGGACTTTGCCTGAAGTTGGGTCACTTTCTTCAACAGTGAGATAGCTTCATCCTTATCCATGCCGTCAATAGCAATTCTTTGAACGCTTTCTCCATAGTGTGAACCAATATTAGGGTCCCGACTAGTGACGATGATTGAGCCAAATCCATCCCTAGGCCAAACTTCCTTCAGATTGTCCATGTCATCCACATTGTCAAGTATGAGCAACCATCTTACTACGTCTTTTGCGTTGTTAGCAGATCTTTCAGGCTTGGTAGCCCAGTGACCTAAGTTCCTAGTTGGGTTTGCAAACCACTCTTTTAATTTCACCTTTGCATCATCAACACTCTGATCCGGACCTCGAGATATTAGGCCAATCCGAGCAGCTACATCAGCAAATTGCTGGCGGAGTCTTTCTCGCCCATCAGCCACTAAAAAGATGATAGCATCAAATTGCGTTCGATTTCTTCGAACGAACTCTTTGATAAGTTCGGTCTTCCCAACCCCTCCAAGACCGGTGACAAAAATGGCAAGGAGATTCTCAGTAGATTGCGCGACAGAGGCTACGATAGCTTTTTCAATTATCGTAATCAGTTTTGGACGACTTTGATGATATTGTGGTTCAGCAAATTCCATGAATTTGGGATGCTGAAACGGTAGATGTACTTGGCGAGGTATGACTGCAGGTCCACCAGAAGAATCTTGATACGCATTAGATCTATCATCAACTATTGCCATATAGACCTACTTGAACTCGAACTTGGAGTGGGTAAGCGTACAGGGTCCAACGAGGAACCCGTCTCAGTAGAGGTAGGCGTCATAATGATGGGCCGTACGGGGACCTGCTGGCCTTATGTCAGACCAAAAACCAGCAATAGATCATGTAACAGAGATTACTTACTATAGATGACCCTGTGCTATTTGTATAATCTTTCACAAAACTCTCTATCTGTCTTCGGAATGAAGAATTGTGGGAAGAATTAAACGTCTGAGTGACTTCATGCTCAACTGGGACCAGCTGTTCGCACGGTAGTCCTATTTGTGCCAGAGATCCTTTGACAAGCTGTTTGATGTTAACAACAGCGCAGCCTACAGTCCAGGCATGATCTAAATGACTAGAAGGTCAGGAACACGCACCATTACCTCCGGGCGGTTTCTTTGTTTTAAACGTGTGAATACTTTCTTTTTGGGAGCAGAAGTCTCGTATCCTGAAAGGATCCGCAAATCTGCCATCCCTTTGGCAATTGTTTGGACGAAACAATATCCACTAAGCTGTAATTGGGACGCTAGCGTACTCTGTTCTGCGATTCCGTTATGCTTGAGCCATGAGTTCCAGGGCGAACTGGATTCGATAAAGCTATTGATTCCTGGTCGCTCTACAGGATGTGGTGTTGCGATAAAGACAATCCGTTTGATCCGATTCAGTCTTTCTTGCCAGTTATGTAATTCCTCTGGGGCAGAGGCAATAGCCTGCATGAAGTCAATGAAGCACACAGCTCACAATAGTGTTACCAACCTCTTTAACGATGAGTCCACCGATTCCTTCACAGATGAATATAACATGTGGCACGTATAATGTCTGGCTAGACCTCAGCAACATCCAGTCCATAAGGCTAACGCTTTACCGTCTCATCACTCAAATGAGTCGAGAATAACTCTTCCAAAAGAGACTTTCCAATGTCAAGTACGACAGCAAGATCTTTATGCAAGGCTTCGCGGTTGTATTCAAGGACTCTATGGATGTGTCGTGATAGTTGTGGGATGATCGTGTCCCAGTGCGCTGGTTTCTTCGACTTCGGATCATCGTTGCTTGGAACGTAAACGAGCCTGTGTGGAGTTTAGTGGTAACTCTAGATATTGAGAATATTGCATACACAAAAGAATTGGGATTCGTTGAATGCCGATGGTAAACATCGCCTAGCAAAGGCGATGGTAATCTCATGGTTTGGGCGGAACTGCACCTGCGAGTGAAGAAAATGAGCGCGCGCGGCTGGAGAGTCGTGGGGCAACAATTCGGGGCATTCCAACACAAAAAAGTGGGCTGACTGCATCATGCAGCATCCTGGCTGCATAGCGCCCAGGTGATAGGACAAATTTCTGCCCATCGCGTAACTACATATGTAGTGCCGTCACAAAGTTACCCCGCCCATTGTTAATAAGACATCTATGGCTCATCAAATTGCATGTTCATCTTCAGAATATGTGGATAGGGTGACAGAGTTTGCGAAACGATACACACAGTACACGCCAGTCGCCGAGTTCCTTGCAAGAGAAACTAGTCATGTACAGCACCAGGATGTGCACGACCTCGTTAAGGAATGCTTCTTGTGGTACTGTGCTTTGACACCTCGCTGGCAGATTCTCCCACGCTCGGTTCTGTCCCCCGCGATGCTGCAAGGTCTTGAAAACGAATCAATCACAGTCGCAAGAGCTGGGAGACTGATTTTCTTGAGAGGATATCCCTCACCAAGATGGCTCGCCTTTTTAGGACACACCTATCAAGTGGATCCTGAGTACTGGAGGCGTCACCTTGGATTTTTCTCTCAAACCAATCAACATCTGTCACAGGATCGTGCCCTACCATCCGCCACAAGTCACATCTTCAAAATCCGCGTTGCGACTGTCGGAGTCTGGAGTAGATTTTTTGGAGCCAACGAAACTATCGAAAACATGCGATACGAAGCCGAGAGAAATATGGTTGCGTATCGAGCAGCATTGTCAGATGGAAGAGGTTGGAATCAGGCGGACTCAATTGTGCGCCGCTACTACCTTCACGATAAAGAACACTTTAGTATTGAACAAGATGTAACAGTATATATCCAAGGGACAGATGATTCGAGATGGACAGGTGAGGAACATCAGTTGAATGAAGCCTGCAACCGCTGAGCAACTCCCAGTCATGATTTATTTAGACTGTGGCGACGATTTGTCTTCTAGTCCACAAGGTCCCTGGATCGGACGAGCGAACCACAGCAATATTTCCAGATTAGTCTCTGTACCTGAGCATGAAAGGCTCCTACGGAGTGTTTGGAATAGCGACTTTACTACTCGACCTCACGCTAATCTGACGGCTGGCACAAAATGGGCCCAAAGTCTATCATCCGTACACAGGGATTATGGATCTTCTTTGGATGAAACTGTGCGCTCTGTGGACCCGTTATACCTTCTTCACGACCTATTCCGTAAGATTGTGTCTGCGGATCAACAAATTCTGGATCTGGTTGATGAGAAAATCAAGAAACACTTAAGCCAGAAAGATGAGACAACAAAAAAATTGGGTTACGCGTCGGCTCATTCGGAGCTTCTCTATCTTCAAGATTTTCTTGAACATTGTATAGAAGGATTGCAAGAGAAACTAAATGTTTTCCAGAGACTTGGTGCCGGTCTTTCATCAAGATCGAATTGCACCGAACCCTCGTTGACAATTGAACAGGACGCAAAGTCACTCGAGGAAGACTGGGTGTATCTCCTCAAGCGGGCGCATGAAGCATTGGCAAAGATTGATCGCTCATTGTCCATTTCTATGAGTCTCTCCAACATCAGCGAAGCAAGGAGAGGTATTGAACAAAACAACACTTTGTTCCGATTCACCATTGTCGCATCTTTTTACATTCCGCTCTCTTTCATGACTTCTTTCTTTGGCATGAACTTTACACAGTTCGGTACAGGATCCCTCAGCATCTGGATCTTCTTTATTATCTCTATTCCTGTGTTATGTGTATCTATACTTGCTTTGTTCCTTCGTCGGTCTTGGATCGAAGGCATACACGATCGAGTCAGTGGCCATTCTATGAGACGCTCTAGATAGCGGTCTCTCGAAAATATCAACTCCCAGTGAAGCCAATTCAAATGACCCCTCTGATCGCGGAACTGAAAGCTACTACCTTCCTGAGTAGTGGCGAAGCGCCACCACGCGCACTGATCTAAGCCACTAACAGCTCGAAAGCTAAGACATCCGTGTTTGCTTTTAGTTTCGTGTATGGTGAGTATGGAAGTTGATTGGCTGTATCGATCACGTGGATATGGTGTGCTATTTGCCTAGAAGCGCACGGTGGGGGGCGTCTCTAAGCGATTGGAAAGATCAGTGCATGCATCTTCCTCTGACTGGATGAAACCCCGCTTTCATAAAATCTTGCATACCTCTTAAAATCCTGCGATAAGCACCAGCTAGACCGTGTCAATGTCTAATACCGGTAGTTGAGGCTCTGTCTATATCTATGGATATTTACTCCTAGCCTTGCCTAGCCTTCTACTCAGCGCTTCAACATTCCAAGGCGAACCAGGGACTAGCAAGCATGGTCACCAAAATTCAGTACATGCCTGACTTTCAGGCATACATAGAAAGACAGAAGCTCCTTAGTACCGAAGATGCTCATCCAGCGGAGAGACCATGCCACTTCCCTACCTTTGCGAGCGGTCCGACAGTCTGGTCCTCGGACACTTTAGACCTCAACGGCTCGACATATCACATGACAGATTCGGACAAGCATGAGATCGCCAATGCTTTGACGCAATTTCAAGGTATAGTTATCTTCTCTTTTGCATGGAAGCAATTCGACTGACATTCCACGGACGGTCAATACTCGTTGAACACGATATCGCCCAGCAACTTCAAGCTCGGAAAACTTGGTCATATTCTATCCAATATATCTGATAATGTACACGAAGGTAATGGAGTTTCGATCATTCAGGGATTTAATCCGGACAATTACACTATCGAACAAAACATCATCATCCACGCCGGTGTGTCTAGCTATATCGCACCACAGAGAGGATCGCAATCCGGCAAGCTGGATCAAATCTGTAAGTCCTAGCTCTAAGTTCCTGCTATAACGCGCGCTCATCAGATTTAGTCCACATCTGTTCACAGGAGAAGAATTCCACGGCATATGACCTGAAAGCTAATTGCTCGACGGAGTACATGGTATAAGATTCTGAAAGAATAAATGAAGTTAAAGCTAACACGGGTAGGCTTTCCATGTTGACGACACAGATATTCTGTCTCTCTACACCATCGAGACGTCTCGGTTGGGGGGCGATATGTTATGGGCATCCCAAGGACAGATCTACAATGAGCTCGTTGCACAACGACCAGAGACCATTGGTACTCTTGCACAACAGCAGTGGCCATTGCAAACGTAAGTCAGTAAATCACCAGTTAATACTTATACTAAAGTGCTAACATGATGGGACAATATAGATCTGCGGACCCGCCACGTATACGAAGAATGCCCGTTCTATATTCAGACGACAAGGGTCCTTACTTTTGGTTTTTTCGCGGCAACTACACCGGAAGGCCTCGAGCTAAACGACCAACATCTATCCCTGCTCTTAATAACCTACAAGCCGATGCACTGGATGCTGTTCAATTTGCAGCAGCTAAAAACGCGGTAAAGGTAACGCCACAAAAAGGCGATATGTATTTTATCAATAATATGGCCGTGTTACACTCACGAACAGAATTCGACGATGACGAAATCGGCAAGGGACAATCGAAAAGAAGACACCTGACGAGGATATGGATTCGAGATCCTGCTAGGGCGAGAAAGGTTGCCGAGCCATTGCAGAGGCGTTGGGAGGAGGTTTTCAATGTGGAGTCAAGTCAAAATGGGCGATGGTTGCTCAACCGGGAGATGGAGCCCAATGTGATCTCAGAGAAACTCTTCAAGAAGACTTTTCCCGTGGAGAGTTACAATTCCTGTCAGAACAATTAGGGTGCACGATCGCTGCATATTTCACGAACTTGCATCTTCGACTTGTTCCGTTTCATCAAGTACATACGCATCATACTTCATAGAAGCAACGATACCTCATTCTCACTTATTACCGTCGAATGAAGCCTTTTAAATGAGCCGGACTTTACCGAAAATATAGGATCTCATTCGCTAAAAGCATTCAATGGCCTTTAACGTGCAGGACGAAGTCACGCTGAGCTCTGCCTTCTTCATCAGAATCCCTAGCAACACATAAGCTCCTATATAGTCTACACATGGGGGTTTCTGCAACCATTGAGTGTTCATGGCTTTTGGAATATGCAACACAACATTGGAGGTCAAGCAGTCGGGCGCAAGCCACAGTTACACCGGTCTCGGACTTAGGCCAAGCTCGCCAATCTTGGGTCTGGAGACAAGGATTAGGAGACAAGGATCGAGATGTATGCGTTGGCTTTCTAACAACCTCCATCATCACAAATCTTTACGAGAAGGCTGATGGACAACGCAGAGAAGATAGTCAATGTAGCCTAGAACATCCAGTAGTATGTCTTAAACAGTCCTCATAATTGATGTGTTTAGTGCTCTTTTAACGTCTACCACCGCCGCTTCCTTGAGAAGATCAATACACCGTTCTATTTCTTTGGGGACCTAGCCACCCGCATATCGATTCCTCGCGCACATCATTGCTCCATTTTTTGGACTTTTCACGATGAATGCAGCTTCCGAGGGCGAGGCTACGGTTCCATCAAAACCAATGCTAGATCAGAAACAGCCCTACCAGTACGAGTCCTTGGATCTTTCGAAGACTCAGGTGCGGCTTCTCAAATTTCGAAAACTCAGAAACGGAGACTTCTCTCAGCCATGGTGTGACGTGGAGATCTTTGATCTTGATTCGGCTCCGGCATATTACGCTCTATCGTATACCTGGGGCTCGGCCTCCCCGACACGAAAAATTCTTGTCAACAGTGGTTTTTTGAGTATCGGGAGAAACCTGTTCAAGTTCTGTCAAGAGTTTTGCCGAGGTGGATTTTCCATCATTGGTTCAAGCCCTGCTAAAGGAAAGGCGCACGACGGAGATGAAGATAAGACGATTTACTTCTGGATCGACCAGCTCTGCATCAACCAGGCAGATACTGCTGAGCGCAACCATCAGGTCGGTCAGATGAGAGATATCTATTCAGGAGCTTTGATGACAGTCATATGGCTGCACGACGAACGCAATTGGTCCAGCGACATACGAGAGAATGTTGATGATGAAATTCCCATCACAGATAACAGGTTCTACGACATTTATGAGCGGATCATCTGCCACACATATTTCAGTCGCTTGTGGGTCATTCAAGAAATCTTGCTAGCTAAGAAAGTGCAGATCATGATGGAGGGTGGTATGCGGATCCCCTGGGGCATCTTGGAGGAGAACGAACGATGGCTCGATATAGTCAGGATGTTATTTGCTCCTCAGCCAAGAGGACTGGAGCTTATAGCATCTCTTAGCAAGGTTAGGAATGCCTGGAGGCATATTACGATCCGCGACCCCAGAAATATTATCGTGCCTTATTGTGGGAACGAGTGCAGCGATCCGAAGGACAAGATCTACGGCCTCATGGCACTCATAGAAAAGAGATTTCAGATACCTGTCGATTGTGATAAATCCGTGTATCAGATTCTTTTCGATATCCTCCAAATGGTGTCTCGACTACCTTATGAGTACGAGTACCTTTTTGCGGAGCAGTTTGGAGAAAATACTCGCATGAAACTCCTAGCCGTTGTGGGTTCACAGCTTGGGTTGACCCATGTCCAGCATAATGGCTGGGTGTCCTTTGTCGCTTCGTTTTTGGAAGATACTGCCGACCGGTGGGGTATGCTCTTGTACGATGCAGCCCAGGGGCTGTGGAATTGGGAGACGTACGATATAGACGCAGCCCAACCTACGACCGCCACCTCACCGTTCGACCATAATTCCAACCTTGTCGAGCATTGGTGGTATGAATGCGAAGGGGAGCGGCATAGCTTTCCGTGCTTGCCACTTTCTGCGTTTGAAGAAGCACCTACAGTTCTTCATACCAAGCCGCATAACCCAAAAATTTTTTTCAACAAAAACGATTTGCAGGATTTATATGCTGAACGTTTGAAGAAATGGAAACACGGCTTCGAGCTATCCTTGGATGCTCTTGTCTAGCTACGTTCGTGTCAGCCATCACACGACGCTAGAATATGGATATTGTTACCATATCAGCTTTACGAATGTCTCCCTGATCCTATTATGGACCAATAATTTCGACTCATAGCGATGTTACTACAACACCCTTTGTCCCTTTTCCCTGTGGAAACGTGTTATCTTCCCGCTTATAGCTAGAAACATGTCAGAAGCTGCGAGCACCAGACACAGCAGACAACCTTAGCTTCCCTTCTTGCATGTCTCCCCATCCTGAAGATAAGAATCAAACTTTAAAATCCTCATCTAGGAAAGAAGAAGATTTAGACGCTTAGTAGGGCAAGCCAGTCTTCAAATCCGCCTTGAACCCATCCATCTACCGTAGTGTTCTTCACTCATTCATTTCACGCATCCACTCACTCACACACTTATCCACACCCATCTGCGCTATCCATTCACGCACTCACACCCACCCACCCACCAAGCCCCCCATTCACACATTCACCACACCCCATATCCTATTTACACCAAGTATATATATTATCTTACTGCAAAGGACATCACCGAATCAAACAAAAACCCGTAATAGGGTTCTTTGAGCCGGGCTTCGAAGTGGCTTTTAGCTTTTGACTTTTCTGACTCTGAAGATCAGACGGGGCGGCAGTTCAAGCCCGGCTTCAAACCGTACACTCATTTTGTTTTTCCCTTGAGACGGTGAGGGTCACGTTCACGTTCAGATTCAAGTGGAATCAAATGCATTGATTGGGTCGAATTTTAGCTCGACAAGGTATATAAGTTATCTATCATCTGGGTAGCCATAGCTTCTGTCCGAGCTACGACACAGGGTCTAAAACGATGTTATCGATGAGCCGGACGGGAATCTGTCCGCCCCCAACGCCTAGTTCCTCCGCTGGACCCGGATCCTCCACCGCCAGCATCTTGACTGCGCCGCTGAGGATAGCGCCGCGCGAGGGATCTACCTCGTCCAGCTCCTCCATCGTCTCCGGGTCCGCAAGGCTGATGTAATCTACTTCGAAGCGCGCGCGCTCCCGGGGACCAAGCGCATCCTGCGCCATCTTCGTCTGGTCCGCGTGCTCGCTCGCCGGCCAGAGGATGTCCCCACGCGTGCGCTTCCCGGCGTGGTACTGCGCTTCTGCTTTGCAGAGGGCCTGGCGCAGGACGATGCCAGCGGCGCGGCGGCGCGGGCCGAGGTACACGTTTCTGCTGGAGAGGGCGAGCCCGTCTGGTTCGCGGGAGGTCGGCACGATTTTCACCGCGAGGGGCAGGTGGAAGTCTTTTACTAGCCGGCGGATTACGACCGTCTGCTGGATGTCTTTTTGCCCGAAGTAGACGCGCTCTGGGGCGCAGATGTTGAACAGCTTCATGCAGACTGTGGCTACGCCGCGGAAGAAGACCGGTCTGCTTGCACCTTCTAGGAGTTGCCCTAGTGGTCGCATCTCAATGAAGCTTCCTACGCCGGGTATGCTGCTGTCTGGCGGGAGCGTGGGGTACATTGTCTTTGTGCTTGGCGCGAAGACAGCGGAGACGCGACCCGCGCCCACGCTCGCGAGTTCCCGGTCTAGAGTGTGCAGCATGCGCAGGTCGGATTCCCATGTCTTGGGGTACGACGCGAGATCCTCGTTTAGCCCGAATTGCGTGGGGTTCACGTAGACTGTCACGAAGACGTCTGTGTTCTCGGCGGCGGCGGCGCGCACGAGGGAGAGGTGGCCTTCGTGGAGGGCGCCCATGGTGGGGACCAGGCCCACGGTGCGGTTGGAAAGGAGGAGGTCGCGTCTGTATTCTCGGAGGGGGCCTACATCGTGGAAGATTTGGGTGTGCGGGGCGAAGGATGGAGCGTTTTTGAGGAGGGGAGTGGTGGAGAATCGCCGGGCATTGTGGGCGATGGGAGCTCTGCAGGCGCCGAAGAAGCTTGGGGTTTGGGTTTTGAGAGCCGAAGGGGCTTGGATATGTTAGGTGGATGCTTCAACGGGTGGCGGCTTGCGCATACCTCGCAGACGTCGGAGGGATGCCATTGCGGAGGAGCTCAGGGTCTCTGCTAGCTCTTATCCCGTCCTCAAGGCTGTGGCCGATGGAATGTCTGATGAAAAGCGCTTTTGGAAGCCGAGGAGCGGGGAGGAGGAGGAGGCCAACACTCCATGGTCGGGGTGTAGCAAAGATGCGGCCGCAAGTCTCAATTGTGCGGCGCACATATGAACACGGCTCTCACGTGCGGCGGCTTAGCTCGGAATTCGGCCGTGCGTCTGCAGGTGCTCCACCAAAAAGTTGGTGTTCGAGATTTGCGAAACTTCAGACCCCGCCGATTTGAACATTCGCTGCACCAACGCACCATGGCCGACGATGGCATGCTGCTCAACTTTTCCATTCCGGACAAGGGAATCCTGAACAAGCCTTCGTTCAAGGGAGGGAACTGGAAACAGCGCCAGACGGCGAAGAAGGCGGCAGCGCATTGGCACACCAAGGCCACCGAGCGCTTGACGGGAGTGAAGGCTCCCAAGGCTCCTCTGCCGCTTTCTGCTAAAGCGACAGACGTGAACCGTACGGAGCTTGGCCCGCGCATCGAACGGCCGCGCCGATCCCCAGAGTTCGACACCGATCGTCCTGCAAAGAGACCCAGGGTTAGTGGAAACGATCATAAGAGATTCGACGACGATGCCCCCACAGCAGATTTCCGACCGCATTCCGACGCAAACGTTGTGAAGAACCCGGCTGCAAAGCAGGATGCATCCAAGGGCGGCAAGCAGATCATCTCGTCGCTGTTCTCGTTCAACCCTGCTTCTACGACACAAGCGCAGTCGACAAAACCCGCCGAAGAAGATGCACCGGTCGAGCCCTCGAATGCGCCGCTTACCAGCGAACTCGATACCTTCACCTCGCTCGGCATATCGACTACACTCGCTGCACATCTACTGAAAAAGATGGATATGAAGGCGCCTACGGCGATTCAAAAGGCAGCTGTATCGCAACTGCTGAAGGATGACTCGGATGCTTTCATACAAGCTGAAACTGGTTCGGGAAAGACGCTGGCGTACCTGCTCCCGATCGTGCAGAGACTGATGGAGTTGTCGGCAAATATGAAGAAGCGGAAGGTTGACGAATCTGTGTCTCGAGATTCCGGACTGTTCGCAATAATTCTGGCACCGACGCGAGAGCTCAGCAAGCAAATTGCAAATGTGCTAGATAACTTGTTAAGATGTGCGCATTGGCTGGTTGCGACGACCGTGATAGGTGGTGAGAAGAAGAAGTCGGAGAAGGCTCGGTTACGAAAGGGTATCAACATTCTAGTCGCGACTCCTGGACGTCTTGCGGATCATCTGGAACACACGAAAGCCCTGGATGTGAGCAATGTGCGGTGGTTGGTGCTCGACGAAGGAGATCGACTCATGGAGCTCGGCTTCGAGGATGAAATTCAGAAGATTGTCGGCAACCTCAATCTACGCATGAGGGCGCAGAAAGATGCATCTTCACAGATCCCTGGGTTGCCTGCTAAGCGCACTACGGTTCTGTGTTCAGCAACCATGAAGCTAGACGTGGAGCGCTTAGGCGAGATCAGTTTGAAGGATGCTGTCCACATACGTCCGGACCCTACCGAGAGAATGGACGATGTCGCAGCAAACAAAGATGATCAAACGTTCTTCGCTCCGGCACAGCTCAAGCAGTCGTTCGCTGTTGTAGCTCCCAAGCTGCGGCTGGTTTCACTCATCAGCTTCTTGAAGCGCGCCTTTGCCCGCAAGGGCTCAGTTATGAAGGCGATTGTTTTCATCTCATGTGCTGACTCGGTCGACTTTCACTTTGATATCCTCACTAGCAAGCTTGAAGAGGAAGAAACGGCGTCTAAGGACAATGCGAAAGAGGCAAAAGAAGAAGAAGAAGCCGATGCAAAGAAATCCAAGAAGAAGGCGGTGGTGCAGTCGGATCCAACCAAGATGACCGTCACGCAGGCCGAATCACCATCGCTTTCGCCGAAGACGCACAAGGTCACGGCCTATCGTCTCCACGGATCTCTACCTCAATCCCTCCGTACCTCGACACTTGCGCATTTCACCAAGAACAATGAACCTGCAGTACTGTTGGCCACCGACGTTGCCTCTCGCGGTCTAGATCTACCAAACGTCGATCTTGTAGTTGAGTTCGACCCTGCATTTGCGCGCGAGGACCATCTACATCGCATCGGTCGAACAGCCCGTGCGGGTCGTGACGGTCGTGCGTGCATATTCCTCATGCCGGGTTGTGAAGAAGGCTACGTCGACATCTTGAAGAGCGACAGGAAGGACGGCGAAACAGGCATCCACATCGGTCGCCAAGATGCTGACGAGATCCTAAAGAAGGGCCTTGTCACATCCGGTGTGATGAAGGACAAGACCGAGTATATGGAAAAAGCAACCGATCTCCAACTAGCCGTCGAGCGCTGGGCCCTCGCATCACCAGCACGACTGGAAAGCGCACGGCGAGGATACCAGAGCCACGTCCGCGCCTACACAACTCACGTCGCCGCTGAGAGAGGCTACTTTGATATTAAGCAACTTCACCTGGGTCATCTGGCGAAGGCTTTCGCGCTGAGAGAGCGCCCCAGCGGTATGAAAGTGCCGGGTCTCAGGACAGGAGCTGGCCGGGAGAACAAGACTCCGGCGAAGGTTAGGGGCGCCGCAACAGGAGCTAACAAGAGCGCAGTGGCTAATAAGGCCACACTGGACGATACGAAGGTTGACGATACGGAAGAGGCGGCGAAGATGCGGAAGGCCGTCAGGGCGCGGGAGAAGTTTATGCGGCATGCGGGTATGGCTGATGAGTTCAACTTGGGTTAGGTCGGTGAGAATAGATGATACCAATACTCCTTTATACATATCTCGCCATTCATCGTCTTGTATCTTGTCTAAGTACATAAATTGGTGAATTGGTGATTTCAATTGGTTTAAAGAGTGCTAAACGGCTTTCATCTCACTTATGCCGTGCAACCTCCAACAACGCGCCTTCTCAAAACAAAAGAGCGCTCCTGCCGCCCAACAGCGTCTGCACAACAACAACGGCGCGACAGTCAACGCTCAGCTTCTCTCCGTCTCCTCGACATTCATGCCCCGTACCCGCTTACAAAGCGCTAAATCCAGCAGACTCGGTAAAGCGGGCGATATTTTCGTCACGTGAAAGCGAGTCGCCAATCGCGTCCCCTGACGCGCCGTCGCCGCCGCCTCAGTTGCAACAATCAGCACCGCCCTTACTTCCCGCCACACTCGCGATGGAATCGTCTTTCGAACTGCCCGACTCTACAGATTGGCTCACGACGTCTCTTCCTGCCTTCGAGCCTCTCGAGGCCGCGCTCCGCTGCGAAGTCTGCAAAGAGTTCTACAACAACCCCGTCATAACGTCGTGCGCGCACACGTTCTGTTCCCTGTGCATACGACGATGCATTGCGACCGATGGCAAATGCCCTGCGTGCAAGGCTGCGTGCCAGGCCGATAAACTTCAGCCTAATATTGCGGTGCGCGAGATTGCGACCAAGTTCCAAGATGCGCGTCCGAAGGCGCTAGAGCTAGCGCGTGTGAAGCATAAAGATGACGATGAGACAACTGCACCGGCTAGTGGACGTAAGAGGAAGCGGGAGGCGACAGATGGGGAAGGTAATGAAGGGAAGAGAGTAACACGGTCTAGACAGACACGGAGGAGCAAAAGGTTTGGTGAGGAAGAAGACATCATAAAGGATATGCCCGTGGTCATACCGGATAGCGATGAGGAGAATGCGGACGAGTATGTACCTGAGGGTATGGTTCCATGTCCAATATGCAAGAAACCCATGAAGGAGGAGGCGGTGTTCAACCACATACCGGTTTGTCCAGCTGCGCAGGAAGATGACGGGGCGCGCAAGACAAGGTCAAGGTAGTTATCCCCAGCGATACAAGGGTTGTATCAATACTGAAACGGTTACAGAACGGATAATGCCTTCCCGGCCGCCTTGCAACGTCGAAAAAAGGACAACGGGCCGCCGCCGACGCGCCTCTCCGGCCTCCACTATCCCATGCTGAACGAGAAGGCGTTACGGAAAAAACTACAAGAACTGGGCATACCTACCTGGGGCGCAAAGCCTCTCATGATTAAGAGACATCAGGAATGGCTGAACATCTATAACTCTAATTGCGACGCATCGGAGGAAGTCAGGAAGTCGAAACGGGAACTACTGAAAGAGCTGGATGAATGGGAACGTACACAAGGCGGCAGCGCAAATACAAAAGAATCACACATCATGCGGAAAGACTTTGACGGGCAAAACCACGCTACGACGCACAAGAACCAATTTGACGACCTCATTGCTAATGCAAGAAAGCGGGCAAAAGTCACTCCAAAAGCTAGCGAAGAAATAGGGGAACAGAGTCCCATTAATAATACAGGTACCGACGTACCTCATCCACAGTCACCGCGCCCCAACAACTCGGGAAATACCCCTAACCCACCGCACCCATACGAAAACAACGAAGCAGCGCTCTCAACCATAAGGCAAAAAGTGGAGGAAGCGAACCGCAACGACTCCGCGTTCCCACCACTGAACCACGACATAGAGAAGGAGAACATGAAGGCAGCCCAAGACGCAGGTATGCATCAAGGAGAGGTATCATTAGGTCTTTCATCAGCGCCTGATAATCCGTTTGGGAGTCCGACGAGAAAAGTGCCCATGTTCAGGATGCCTGAGGAACCGGTCGTGGATGTGGAGAGCTCGACGACGATGCAGTAGTGGTACCAATATATGATATCTTGGTGAACCGTGGTTCCTTGGTGGCTTCTGCCCGTGTGGTTTTGCTAATGTGCATGCAGGTATGGGTGACTGTTTATCTTCGCTACGCTAGATGATATTATGTGGTGTTGAGCCTTTTCTTTCGTTCTTCATTGCTTCCGTGTTTGTGTGATCAATGGTTCATCTATTCGACAGTTTTTGTTATCCATCAATATCCACTATCGTGATTTGCTAATGTGCATGCAGGTGCGGGTGCCCGTTAATCTTCGCTACGCTAAATGATACCATGTGGTGTTGAGCCCTTTCTTTCGTTCGTCATTGCTTCGATTCATCTATTCAATAGTTTTCTGTTGCCCATCAACATCCACCATCGATTTCTCATCCGCTCCTTCTCACGCTTGTATAGATAGCCCACATGTCCGCGTGATGCTCCTTCCATCTACTTAACAACCATCTTCATACACCTTCCCATCTCAAGCACCACTTCTAACTCACAGTCATGCAAAACGTTCCCGTAACACCACCGAATTCCCCCGAACTCGAGCGATCGGACAGCGGCATCGCACATACGCCGCACGTCAACCAGCAGCAACTCGAAACACACTCGAATCCGGAGACAGAATCAGCCCATCTCACACCTGTTGCAAAGCAAGAAAAACCTACGCGCGTACCTACACCGTACCCAAGGAGTAGGTATCCCAGTCCAGCGCGATCAGAGCGCGTTCGGGCTGGAGCGGGCTTTGGGCATCGTACACAGGCCCTGCATCTCCACCCAAAACAATCCACCACATCCCTCCACCCAGGCTTCAACCCCAGCCTCTTCATCCGAGACTCCCCGCTCTACCGCGGCCCAGCCGAGCTGCGATATCTCTCGCGCACGGCAACTCCCCACTCTTCCGCCGTTCCATTCCCAATCTCCCTCCAAAATACAAACGAACCCGAAACCGGATATCCACGCGAATCCCCTTCAACCCTGGTATCCCCCACACAGCGCGAGATCCAAGACCAATCGTCCTTGTTCTCCGCTTCTCCGACCGTGCGCTCGCCTCTTAATCAGTCTATCGCACCATCGGATGCCTCGTTTTATAATCTCCCGGAGTATACAGGGTATACGCCTAGTCCTGAGCCGAGGCGTGCGAGGGGTGTGGCTGTGGGATCGTTTGAGACTGGGGCTGGGACTGAGGATGATGATGATGATGATGTTGATGATGGGCGTGGGTTGGGGGAAAGGGTGTTTGGAGAGAGTGGTGGTGTGGGTGAGAAGGGGGAGGGAAAGGGGAGTGGGAGGTGGGCGTTTTTGGGGAGGATTGTTAATAGGTTTGGGGCTGGGATTGGGATTGGGGGTAAGGTGAATGTTGAGGGTGGAAGCGGGGATGCGGTGGAGGGGAGGAAGAAAGGGGGTATGTTGAGGAGGCTTAGAAGAGGGTTATGCAGAACGGGTTCGTGAGGAGGGTTGGTGGGGTTTTTGGACGGTTAGATGAGGAATGAGAGCGTAGAAAGGAAAATCGTAACGTGCAGGTTTGGACTCACGGAGATTCCCCCCTATTCTGGCTTATGGTTGATACAGTGGATATATAGCAAAGATATATCGCGGAGTTCTGAAGCTGGGTACGTTGAAACCGTGCACACGATGTGAATATTCAATGATGGTATGCATTCAGTGCTGCGCATACTGTTGAAGGCAGGAACAAAGATGTGGGATATCAAGAAAGCATTTTTCGAATTGAACAAGCCGATATTGTGGGTGGTCATTTGGTTCGCAGCCACCAGATGCAAGCTTTGTGGGAGTTGCCATCTAGCAAATGATAGCGCTAACAATCATCATCAGGTTAGACGGCCCAAACAATATGTAGCGAGTGGCTTCTCGCACCATTTGCGTTTTCCATACTACTTCTACCATCATACTGTAGTGTAAATCTAGTTTGTACAACTCGGTGACGTGTTAGCAGGCGACCGGAAACCCCCGCCCAAGACGCAAGGCTCTCTAGCTTGTCAACAACCTCACATCACACCCGTCTAATACTACTCATTGCACCGTCCCTTCGCGCGTTGAGCGCGACTACACTTTACTCTTCGACCTACATATGTATTGTTCCATCACGATTAGTATGACTAGATGATTCCGAGACATTGGGGTAAATATTGACTACTCCCGATACAGTCCATACCTGGGTTTTGTAGCTCACGGAAACTCTTTGTTCGTCCAACACCAGTAACCGCCGCGCATTCCTTCAACACATACTTCGACCTCACCCCTGCCAGAAAATACCCTCGTTATGGGCCCCGAGCTGACGTCTACCTGGCCCTCCCGCCTAGCATTCTTCCCTCCGAGCCCACGTCCTCGCATAGCGTTCAAGACGCTATGATGACGGTCACCGTGTACAACACTCTCGTCATTTCTCTACCATCGCTAACGTACACTCTTAAGGAGATAGAAGTCCCTCGAATGCTACGACGACAACGTCAATCCACTTAGCTTAGCCCAAAAAGTCTGCCATATCGCAGGACGATACGATAGAACAATGACAACCAAATGAATAGGGACGGATCGAACTAGTCTTCATAATGAGCTCATATTCACGTTTGAGATTCTGGGCGTGGCGATGGGAACGATTATGGTTATGGTGGTTGGGCACATAAGTGATTTTCGTTGATTGGGAGTTCAGAAGCAGGTTCCACGGGTACATCAAGAATACACATGAAACTTCCCACAGCCTGGCTCGAAGAAAGCAGACGATTGCGCGTGCTCGACCTGACTTAGTCGATTTCACTGCTGACGGCTTCTGTAGCTGCAGGCGGCGTGGCGACTGCTCCTCGCATTAGGATATCTGCGAGGGGTGGAGGGATAACAAGAGAAGCGTGTAGGTGTGCTTTGATGAGCCTTGCTCAGGCTTGCACAAGAGATGGCTGCATACCTGAGGCCAGTATGGAACGGCAGACAAGAATCTGAAGCTGGAGTGCACACAAGCATGGGAAGTGCTTGAGAGAAGGATCTTATTCCTCTTCCCGCTATATAGCGCTGCCTTCTAGTACAGGCTGATCTCCCTGGGTTCGCATTGCTTATGAGATTTCCTGGCATAACACGAGGGGTTTGGGAAACTCTGAGAGAAACCCAGATGAAAGACGACAATCAGCACATTTGATCTTGTGGACAAGAGATAGCACGTTCCGCGAGCTATCTCGAACCATTTGACATAAACTACACAAACCGTTGAGAGTGCTACGCCGGCCACCGTTGAATAATGTCCATTGTTCTCAGTCATCCACGACAGGCCAGCTCTTTGTTCTTATATCTCGTCGATGACTCGCTTCGGTGATATCGACTTTCTAGGCTCACGTGACGGCCAATTCACGCCTACGATTCGGGGCAGTTGTCTGACGCAGTGGCCGCTGCCCGCACAGACCGCCGCATTCGTGAGCCTCCACTACTGAGTATATGAACACCATAAACCCGCCCCCCTACCGTAAACCGCACCCCTTCCACTACAGCTTTCCGCCAGCATCAACCAGCTCGAAAGGTCAGTAGCACGAGCCCCATTCGTAAACACCAGATCTTCCACTATATGCAAACACCACCACACTTCTTTCGAGACCTCTCTAAACTCAGCTAACCTCCTTCCTGCTATAGTCAGCTCCACCACTACACCCACCTCTTCGCTCTACGCATCAACGTAGACACCCCGATTCTCACAATGTCAACCGGCACGCGTGAGACCACGCACAAGCGCAAGTTGTCCGATCTATATGGTAAGCATGATCTACCTGGAATCATACCGCAAGATACGACACTGACAGATGTTGAATCAGTATCAGGATCTGCCTCAAGCTCCGGCTCCAAATTGGCCTACAACACCCTCTCAGGCTCTGATTCCGATTCTGATTCGGATGGCACTTCAGCCTCTCGACCCGTCCCTGACTCGGATCTCGACACAGATTCAGACACTGACTCCGAATACGATCCCTCGATTCGATTCAAGCGCAGGAAACTGACCCCCGTCGAAGACAACAAGGCTTCCCAGCCTGCGAAGGGGTACGGCCAGAAAGCGTGGGCTGTCCAGGATCTAAGGCGCTTGGGACGTTCAAGCAAGAGGCCTATGAACCTGACAATCTCTGCTGCCAAGTTTATGGTCGAGAACGGGCTGGATGTGGACTCACTCCCTTTCCAATCACGCATGCTCATCAAAGAGATGCTTGGTGCTGATCAAGCCCGCAATCGCAACCACCCAGTCCATAGGCCTGGTGCAGCTGAGGTCCCTCCGTCTGCACCTGTTCGACAGACCGCCGAGGAGATGTTCCCAGGCAAGATACCTTCGACTAGGAAGGTCCTGCACTGGGGTCGCAAAGGAAGCCTCAAGAGTATGGCTAGCCGCTACTTGACTATCCAATTCCAGCGAGCGCTGTACGACGACGGCATCGCTGCTGACGATCTCTGGGACAAGTCCAACACCGAACTTGCCAACATGTGGCAGCAGCGCCGTGATGAACAACACTCTGGTGAGGCAGAAATCATGGACGAGCTTGATGATGCAGCTGTTGTGCTCACATCGCAAGACGGAGAGGAGGCATTGATTGCGCCTGAAGGTTTGCTCGCGGACACTGAAGAGGGGACTGCTGCCAACGAGCCTGCCGGTGAACCTGTCAGTATGGCATCCATGTATGCTGCTCAGGATCATGAAGCTTCAGCAGATGCACAGCGCCCAGAGGGCTCCTCAGCCTTAGGTTCAGCAAATCATAAAGGTATGTAAAGATCAAGTAGCAGACAATAATTTTTTTTTGATATGGTTTTGATGACTCTTCAGGTACCAACGCTCAACAAAGCCTGGCCACTCACGTTGCTGGTCATAGTACGGCGTCTACAACTTCCTTGGCCACGGCCACTACCGGTGGAAACAGTGCCTCTAAGGCTACCAGCAAAGGCAAGGCACCAGCCAATGGGACGACTGCAATTTCGACTGCCACTAGGACGACAACCCGAGCTAGCAAGAAGACAGGTGCCAACGCTGGTGAGGTAGCCCGACTTAAAGCCATGGCCTGCCAAATTGGACGGTTTCCCTTGTCACTACCTGGCAATAATAATGGTAGAGCTCTTTCGATGCAGCAAGATCTGAAGGCCACAACCATCAAGCAAAAGTACAACCGAGAGATGCAAGTCCAGCTTCTCACCGACTACAATCTTCTGCCTCCGCATGTAGACAACTTGAGCAACCTAGATCTTGCGGAGTATCTCGTACAGCAGCGAGATATTCTTCGTCAGAACACGGCGACACATCCGCTCCAAGATGAATGGTCGACTACAAATCTAGAGAAGGCTTGGAAAGCCGCATATCCAACGGTCCAGGTACCGACCGCTGCTTCTGCGCCTGCGGCTGGCCCGAGTAATACCCAGGCCTCCCAGCCGCCACCGGGTAGGAAGTCAAAAGCCGCCAGTACTGCACAGAAGAAGGCAGCCAAAGTTCCTACAACCACAGGTACAGCTCATGTCACCAGCCCGAAGCGTCGTCGTGAGGAAGACGATCTAGACACAGATGATGGTGATCAGATCCCCCAGCGCCGCCCACGGAAGATAGCGAAGACCTCAGTTGCATCTTTGCAGAAGGATCCCAACATCCTGTCATCTTCAGTGCCGACTACGCAAGGTTTTCCCTTCCAGCCAACTCTTCCTGGCTATGGCACTTCTTATGTAGGACCTTCCGCTTCAAGCGCGTATGCACCTTCTGCTTCCGGTACCATCCAGGGGGGCGTATCCCAGTGGCAGAGCCAGGCAGAGTGGGATCCCGTAGTGGAAGGCTGGCAGCAAGGTACACAGCAGTCAAGCACTGCATTTGATGGGTCGGCTTATATGCAGCCGTCGTTCGGAGAGCACTACGGACTCGGGGTTTCATTCGGTAACCAAACAGGACTATCTTATGCACAATCCTTAGTACACACACAGCAGTCGGTATACCAGGATGCTCCAAACACAGAGCAGGGCATCTACCAGGGTTTGTATCCGAGTGCAAACATATTCGAGCGCAACTACGAGCGAACCGGTCAGAATCGCCCGTCAGTATACTCAACGCCCGCAGTGCCTGGTCCTGACAACCACGGACCTCAGACTTCTGGCCAGAACAGCAACGAAAACCAAGCTCCGGAGATACCCATCGACCCAGCGCTTGATGGACTCTTCTAGAAATCCACGGAAGAGTTCCTTGAGCAGATTTCTCTGAGTGCCTGATCTGTCCGCTCCCAGTTTCTTAACACCCTTTTCGAAATATATTTATCATCCTTGAACAACACAACGCCCGTGGAAGAACTCATGGAACCAAACAACATCTAAACCGGACCATCTACATAGAACTACAGCCTCATTTTCTTGCTAAGCTACTGCAACACACTGTGTCCCAGGCTAGAGTACCATAAGTGGCCGAGGACACAAGGCTTGAAAATCGTGGCGCTTCAGATGTATTTGTCCGGGATAGATGTGTTTTCATGGGAACACCAATTGTCTAGTTTCCCTCGAAGTTAGTACCATTTCCATGTGAGAACATCGCATTTTCAAGCTAGAATCACTTCATCGCCTTTCTTTGGGTCACAATTTCGCCATTCGTTTGGCTTGAGATCGTTTCACATTGGAGGAATGGAGTCTAGCTTGGATCGGTGGATGGAAATGGTTTCTAACTTGAGGAATGCCAAACAATTGAATTTTGCGGGCGTGGTCTTGAACTTGGATTTTATCTTGATCTTCGGATAGGAGTTTGACGTAGATATTGAAGCGGATTTTGGCTTGGTTTGTGGCTTGGCTTCTAATGGTTTTGACTTTTTGGCGTTTCTACGAGCGATACCCGTGTTTTGTACCTTTTGATTTGCCTAGCAGGTTTTATGATTTCGCTGAGCACACATTGTGTATGTGCTTTGAAGAATTATATCGTTTTAAATACTTGACATCTATTACGAGTGATGTAAAATGGTGCAAATCGTGCGTGCCATCAGATACGAGGGCTTTACGTTCATCAGCAGGGAAACAAGACTCTTAGTACTATCTGTCTTACGAGATTTTGTTGACTCAAGCATATAAAAAGGTAGATAAGTCTGGACCAATCTTGTATCAGTGAAGGTTCATGTCAGATCAGTCCTGAATAGCGAGGTCACTTTGCATTGGTCTCCAAAAAAAAGTGACTAAAGGTCCTAACTGGGTAGATTAAAAAACAACGCCATCGATCTATAGGTGTGAGGTTTCGGATATGAGCCATGAAGCATAGGCCACCTTATGGATCACCTCAGGTGCCACTTGCGTGACTCTGGTACGTGATCAGATCATCAAGGCAGTACAGTATATAGCTTCCACAACGTAGCTACTCAATAAACAACGCTTTGCCTCAATACTCTATCAATTCAATCTTCCAGTTATAAGCCCGGTTTGCACTTATTAAAGCTGCTACTTACCTGCAATCGTTCAATCCCGCGATACCTACATACAATCAATCGACGACGCTCGTTCCTATCATGGCGACTGAATCTGATCCTACGACCACACGCGTCACTGTAGTCCTTAGCAAGCCTGAGGACTGGCAGGCTTGGATCTTTCTTCGCAAGGACGCTGCGCAACAGC
>JACVRA010000088.1:103896-150574 GCA_019828545.1 Paracamarosporium sp. OC-R06-R3 | reverse complement strand
TTGTACAACGATTAAACACCTGTTCAAGCCAGGCAAGCCCAATATCGTTGTTCGTCCAGCCAGAGGGTGATGAGGTAATAAAGACTTCATGTTCTCCTGCCTTGATATCCTCTACCCAGGCTGATTGAATAGCCTTGTTGGCAGCCTCATAGATAAGGCTTGGCGGCAGAGCTGATCCATCAGCGCATATACATGCTAGGATAGTGATCCATGCCCGGTTACCATCCTGAAGTGATGTTCTAACCTCCTTCTTCTCCCACATTCGTCTACTGAATATCCTCTTTGATCTGCCAACGATACCGATCAGGAAGCCTTTCTCATCCATATTGTAGGTATAACGAGGATCTATTTAATATTGATCGATCTTGCTATGTAGTAGGTTGAAATAGAGTCGATATTTATCAATAGAATCAGCTTTATAGCGGTTACTGTCTATGCAAGTCGTCCATTGCGAGATAAGCTGATCGTCCTGTCAGTTAATGAATCAGGTAACCCAGCTCTCTAAGACTAGCTCTTTTACTATCGTAGAGGCAAAGCTCTAGATTATCTCTCGTTTAGGTAGTAGGTGTTTCTCTGTAAGTCTTTTAATATATCTAACAAGCTCCTGCTCTTGTTGTGGGTTGAGTTTCTGCTAGTTAAAGTTCTTAACCTATAGAGGGCGCGTTAGGCCTTTGTACCTCCAGGTCAACGTAGATCGTACAACATAGTATTTAGCAGCAATTTTTCTATACGAAAACTCTTCTCTAGGTTCTAGAGCTTCTATCTCTGCAATCGCATCGTTAATTGGAGCCATATTAGTAGAGTTATCGCGTGTTGAAGTTTTTGTTGTTTTGATGAGGGTGGCGCATCACGCGAAGTGGCGCATCACGCGCACAGACACGGTATTATTTTTAATTGTATTTTATTTTACTTTCTATATAACATTAATTCAATTAAACATTATATTTTTATATTTATATATATATTTATAAGTAGATAGTTGTAGTTATAGTGCTACACTTAGGTAGTAGCGTGGAAGGCTTCTGTAAGACTTGAGGTGTAGGTGAGGGGGAATTGGGGGCCTTTGGAGCTGAGGGCGCATCAACAGGGCGCAGAGCTGCATTACTCTTAGTCTCCTGTGGGGGCGCCACAGCATCATTGGCGGTGGCGTATTTGCTTAGGGTCGAGGTGACCGACACGACAGTGAAGATGGTGGTCGGATACGCGGGTGCGTAACCCCCCTTGCTCTGGGTGGCGTTGGCGTACACGACGGTGCGGATGGTGGTCGGATAGACGGTAGTAGAACTGTTAACCAGAGGGAAGGGAGCGGGGGTCGCGATGGAGGCGGCGGTGCTGTTGGCGTAGATAGGGACTACGACGGAGGTCGCGTTTGCGCCGGTGATGGACGAGATGGCGGTGCCGATGTGGGTTGCGACGGAGGGTGTGCTGATGACGACGGGGACCGCATCCACAGTGCCGACAGATGTGGGATTGACGACCACGGGAACGGCGACCGTGGAGGCGTTGGCGCCGGTGGGCATGGCAGTTGCTGTGGGGTTGATACCAGTGGGGGTAGCAATAGAGACTACAATGAAGGTGCTGCCGACGGCAACGGGGCCAGCAGAGGATGAGGCGGCGGTAGCCCCGACAGACGAAGCAACGGACGATGAGGCGGCATCGCAGAGAGGGGCTGCGGCGTCGACCTTGCCAACGACCCAGGTCGCGGCGTCGTCGGTATACAAGTCGAAGTAGTTTAGATGCTGGGTAACGTTGTCACCACCAGCGCAGATGGGATCGCCCGCGCCGCAATAGTTACGGAGAACAGATGCATATGCATTAAGACGCACGAGGCTGTCTGCATCGCGAGGCGCCGCCTGTAAGGAGGCTCCGTCGAGGACGTTGTAGGGCTGGTCGGCAGTGTGTCGGGGGTCTCCCCATACAACAGCAGCGGCAACTTCGTCAGGTTAGACGCAATTCGAAATCATGTATACAACCCCAAAGAGGGAATGGGTTTGGTTTCACTCACTGGCTTTTCCGGCCGCAGAAGTTCTGTCAATCCCCGTGCTCCCGTCCAAACACCCACCACCTCCAAGCACATCGCCCATCACGTTGGCTCCCTCTGAGTACCCACCAAGCACAATGTGCGTGCAGGGGCATTGCGCTTGGAACGCAGTAATCTGTGAAATGCCATTGGCATCACCTTCGCCTACCTGTGTGCAGTAGGGGCCACCGAGCGTGACGTCATACTGGACGTCGATGTAGTCGCACGTCTTGCCCTCAGCAACCAATTTGGCGCAGGTGGCATCGAGGAATGGTGTGGTACGGCCGTCATGATAAGGGGCATCGTTTCCACGGGCGAAGAAAATGATTGTGTCAACACATTCCGCGGTGAGCTTGGGGGTTTCGCTGGCTTGCGCGGCGACGAGGCAGACAAAGCCAAGAGCGAGGAGAGCGAATGACATTGTCGTATTAGTATGCCTGTGTATTGGGGAAAACGAGTGTGGGCATGAAACGCAAACAAGATCCGAATACCAGGTACAGTTATAAGGATGGAGTCAGTCACAAAAGACTGGGGCAGCGAAAAGGACCACCTTTAAGGCAAACTTCGCATTGCAGGACCACTGTGGCGAAATATCAATTTGACAAGCGCTCAACGGCTCTCTACGCTAGTGAACAAAATAACGGCTCAACGCCATGTTTAGTGGGGCTGCCAATATTAATGTGGATACATAGTGCTATTTCTAGTGACTAAGAACGAGACTTCATACTCGGCTCTACTAGCTATTATAGTTCGGAGAAGGCCGGTGAGGTACTGACGTGACGATCACGTGCATACTGAATGCACATCACACTCTAGGATAAACCGTCTTTACGGGGAAGGTTGCGCAAAGTCGCAGATCCCGTACGTCTAGTTCAACAGACATGGTATTCAAAGAAATTTGTTCCTGCCGTTTGGCCTGCATATTATTCTGCAATCGAGCTTGCCCCTTCTGTCCACCTGGAATATTCCCTGGCGGTGGCAGTGATCCCAATGATCCGGAGGATTCGTCTTTGCGGTCTTCATCAACGTCATTAGGCACGTGAACGGTTCACAATGTCATCTTCCAAACTGCCTTGGACGATATCTATGCCTCCAGCTTTGCCGATCAGGAAGTACTATCTGATTTTTACTTATTCAAGATGTCTCTTATCAATTCGTTGTTTTCAACGCCAACGCCTACTCCCACATCCAAAACTTTATCCGTCCCTCCTCTATCTTCATCACCACCACCACCGGCCCCTACGGCAAAATGCGACTTTTGTGACAATGGGCTGTTTCACACTTTCCTTATTTACGATATCTAAAGCATAAAGGGAGACCATCTTTATAGAGAAAGGAATGACTGAGGTGCATTGACAGGATGGGACTGGGCAAATGCAGGCGAGACGACCTCTACACACGTCTGGTTTAACCTTCCGGTTTTAATCAGTGCAGGGTGTGTTGGGCGGGCGATTAAGTCAGCCGGCGGGCCAAAGATCTCATGTACCAATACATGTATCTGCGGTCTTAGTAAAAAGGCAACAATATTCAAGGCGACAGACATGCCTTCGTATACGTCGGAAGAGATCGAATAATTCCGGAAGGTCTACAACATGCAGAATATCACGCATCCGGTGTATGGTCCAGAACATTGGAACAAGATGTAATTGGTTCACGCTCTGGTATCACATCCATCTGGGCACCCAACAACTTCGTTACGCATAGATGTGAAGGTTATGTACAGATGGTAGGCGTTAATGTTTATATATGATTGTGGTAGCTGAAGCGCTCTTGCAGAGTTGAAAGATCGAAACAACGTAGCGACTACCGATGTGGTAACCTTTTCGCCCACCGAGTCCGCACCTCCGCCCAGGATCTTGAACCACACTGACAGCCCACGCGGCCTCTTGAATGCAACCATTTGTGAAGGTCAAGGTATCTCTACGGAGATATAATACCATCAGTTATCGGAAAGTGTCGAGAACTCCAATAAACTCAATTCTGCTCGGTGTTCTTATAAAGTGTATGCCATCTTGAATTACGATAGGGCGCAAGTATCGGTCAGACCAGATTGGATGATTACACGAGCACCTATAAATCCTCACTGGTGCCACATACAGGGCATCACATGCAGCTTTCGCATTACACGAAGTGCCAAATTGGAGATATCCGTTTATCTGCAAGCTCTGAAGCCTTCCCCAGGGTCACAGCCTGTGTTTTTAGGTGCGATTGCTATGTATCCCTTCAATGAGTTGGTAAGTTGGGGTTCGCAGTGGTTCCAAATCCAACGTGGATCCGGAAGGATTCGTCTCAGTTTAGAATATGTGCCTGCGGTGTACGAGATACTGGTCATAGACTCGTCTGATTTCCGGTTCTTAAGCACTATAGGACATATCTTGTAAGTCAAAGAGCGACATAATGATGACAAAATTTGACCATCATGGGCAAGGAAGGCCATAAAAGCAGATGACAGTTTTCATCTTTCCAAAAATGCACATAACATCAAGCACCCGTTCATTGCGCCACTCGTCTTCACATACGAAGCAACGGACAGGTTGTACTTGTTCGCACCATGTATACGCGGCGGACACGTTTTTCACCATCTTCAAAGGGCAGGGCGCTTTGATGAGACTAGGGCTAGATTTTATACTACTGAGCTTCTTTTTGCTTTAGAATACCTGCATGACTCTCTAGATGCTGTCTTCTGGTTGAAGTCTGGAAATACATTGTTAGATTCCCAGGGATACGTCACGGTCTGTAGCTTCGATATCTATTCTCAAGAGGGGAAGGGTAAGGAACTGGATCCACAGAAGTTGCCAGAATATCCACCTCCAGAACTACTCGTCGAAGAAAATGACGCCATCCGATATCTCAAAAAAGGGAAGACCAGCTACCAGACGGTCAACTGGTGGACATTAGGAATCCTTCTATACGAAATGCTTACTGGACTGCCGCCGTTTTACAGTGCAGACCCTGAAACGATACGTCGTAACATCCTGAGGCAAGAGATTCAGCTTTCAACATCAATGAGTCATTATACGAAGGACATCCCGCAGAGCTTGCTAGAACGCAGTCCCAATAGACGGCTATCAGTGCATGGCGTCGCAGACATTAAAGCTCATGCATTTTTTGCAGAAATCGAATGGCAAAAGCTACTTCACAGGAATTACACGCCCACGTTCCAGTCTGGAAATGTAGCAGAAGCATACGATCACTATGGTGTTACTCATCGGTGTGAACTTCTGCCCTCGGATCAAAATTTATTTAGAGGACGATTCGCTGGATATGACTTTCCCGAATTCCTTTCGACAATTCCTAATAGAGAAATACCACCGGAGCGCTCCGGTGCAACAGACAAATGCAACAATGCGTGGAAGCTAGTGTGATTGGATGCAGATCAAACATTTCGATTCCTCAATCAAATCACGAACGAGGAAGCTCGAATTCCTGTTCAAACATCATGTAGTCCTAGAACACCAAGTGTCCATAATCTCTCTAGCCCACATAAACTCTCACTATCGACTGAAACCCAAAAGCTCGACGTGCTCGAGGCCGCCATGAATAACGAGTACAACCTCGCAATCTTGAACCTCTTAGATCATGGCCTCAACCTCAACACTTACATCTCCGTCAAGGGACTCCGCAGAACGCCCTTACAATGGGCGGCCATGCGGAGCCAATCTGATCCTGTCCTCGCATTCCTATCTCGAAGCACGCAACCCCTAGACCGCGCAGCAACCACCCAAGCCCTGGTGCTAGCCGTAGAACAACAGAATTTCCCAATCATCACCATCCTATTGGCTAACGGTGCATCTTGCAACTTCCGCGACTCGGACCTTCACAAAAAGCCTCACTTTGAATCCTCAGGCCAAGTCCCTGATGAAGGACTAGGTTTCACACCGCCGCTCGTGCAAGCAGTTCAATATAGTAATCTAGAAATCACGCGGTTGCTTGCCGCACACGGAGCAGATGTTAATGTCGAATATCACCATCTGAAACCGGACTACAACCAAAGGATACATTTCACTTGCGGGAAAGTAGTGCACCTGGTGATGGAGCTAAGGCCACTTGAGATGGTTCTTTTATTAGTGGAAAGCGGTGTAGATGTTAATGTGGTGCAGAAGAGTATCTATAGATATGAAAAATGTGGGTTTGTGAAAGGAGCGGTGTATCAAAGGGTTATCGCTGGACTGCGGATGCTTAATGCTTCCTCCCAATACCAATAGCAATGTCGCCAACCTATAACGTTGTATAATAGGACGAATTTAGATTTCTCACAGCTCGTACGTATCGACTTCCACAGTTGTGTTGCCTTCTAAAGCTGTCCTAATCGCTTCGCACACCACCAACGCCGCAAGTCCAGCTTCGGCAGTGCAGCTAGGTTTCACTTCGCCTCGGATGATTTGGACGAAATGCTGTAGTTGCAATGCAAATGGTGTTGCAGCCTGCACGTTAACCGTCTCCCTGGACAGCTTGTTGTGCCAGGTCTTCTCGCCTTCGTAGGACCAGATCATCATGTCAGGTACGCTTAATGTAGCCTTCGTGCCAAAGATGCGGTAGAAATCTTGCTTCTCTTGGGGAATAAGTGGGTTCTCGCCTGTTCCCGATTCGAAGTTGTAAGGTGATGGGACATTATCTGCAACTACAAAAGTTCCAACAACGCCTGACTTAAATCTCAGAGTAAGCGCTGCACCCTCCTCGGCCTCAAAGCCACGATGAGAAAGCGTCTTTTCCGCGTGGACTTTAGTGATCGGTCCGAAAAAGAAGTGAAGGAGATCCACCTCATGGATCATGTTGATCAGAATGACACCTCCATTCCTACCCTGTCGCCATTCTGCTGGACTCTCAAAGTAGTCAAAAGGCTTGTAGATCGTCCAGAGACCATTGATCGCAACCAAATCTCCAAGTCTAGAGCTATCGATTAATTCCTTTGTGGCAACCACGTACGGGTTGAAGCGGCGATGGTGTCCCACTAGAACTTTGACATCCCGACTTTTCAGGTGGTCGATGAGCTGCTTTCCACTGGCCACGTCGTTGCTAAAGGGTTTCTCGATGAGTATGTGGATGTTCGCTAATGAAAGCTCGATGGAGATCGAAACGTGAGTGTGGTTCGGTGTGCAGATTACTGCAGCATCTGGCTTATCGGTAGAGGCTACTAGATCCGCGATTGAATTGTAATGTGCAGTTCCTAATTCAACAGCTAGCTTGGCACTTCCTGGCAAAGGATCAACGATGGCTACAAGGGTGGCGTTGCTGCTTTCAACGATGGTTTTTGCGTGGCGTGGACCAATTAGGCCTACGCCAATGACAGCAAAGCGGATATTCGATTGGGATGGCATGGTAGAAGCGAAAGTGGTTGTGATTAGATAGGCTCAGTAGACTTTGGTGCTCACATTTAAACGTGCTGAGCAGCGCACAGCGCTCCACCGGATGAATTTTCTGCCATAATTTATCCATGAGAGTTCGGGAAGGCTCAGACCCACAGGACAGCGCTAGCGAATAAAATAAGCTGAAACATGTATTAGTCAACTGCTGCGTCGCGTCGCACGTCTTTGCAAGCTTCATGGCGTACTTAACTACACAGGCAAACGAAGCACTAAGAACTGAGTTTAGAGTTCCTCGAGAACGGGTGATCGAGGTTTTTATATTCGAAAGCGTCGTCTGAGCTTGATGGATGTTTGGCAATTTGGATGCTGAAGCCCATTGGCGTATCTTCCGCTCGATTTGATTATCTCAGCACTCACGAGGCAAGGAACTGTGTTCAGGTGCGTGTCATCATGTGTGAAGCATTTCAGATCGCCACCATTTGCCAAAGGCTCGCGACACCCACTCAATTTTCTCCATCAGGAATAGCGTTGCAATTTAGCCTAGCCGCGGCTTTCCGGTTGCATCCATCTCTACAGCGGAGACGGCTGCGCGCACAGCTCAACCATCGAGTGACCTGACCACAAGATTTCGTCACAAATTCGTCCCCGGCGAGCATAGGTAGACTTATTCTGTTGACGCTGTGTCTCACACTGCATGCTTTGCAGGCTCTCGAGTATCAGGTCAGACAACCGCGTAAATGGAGCGATCTAGCGCCTCCCGTAGTTCATCCTTTTCCTTCTCGAAGCTCACAATGTCAGCCTGTGACTGTGTGCATGACACCCAGCTTCCGCTAAACATGCTGTACAATTAGCTGGCATCCAGGAGCAGCGCCCACTACTTCTGAGACGGAATGTCAGTTCCGTGACCTCTTGATACCAGTCTTTATACAATTTAGTGACAAAAATTCTGTCGACGAAGCCATGAGGTGTAACCATCTACGCGACTATGTGTCTTGGGGATTAGGCTTTGTTTGGTTCAAACTTGGCAGTGAGGTTTATAGAAATTCAAGACTGAAATAGAACGAGAGGCTACGCTAATATTGGAGTGACAGGAATTCAAGGAGCGACATCCAAATCAAGCTGCGACGTGCCTTCGGACGCCCTTAGCTCGCCACTGAACGAAGTGTATGTTCCATAGGGACGATCTATCTAGAGGTAATCGAGTAAAAATGAGTGTGTCGCAACAAGAATAGAAAGCCCAGCGCTAACTCTATGAGCAGTGATTTTAAGACTGCACCTCCTGATAACGGTGGCCAACGAGCTATGCGCTGGCTAACTATCATCAGCTGATCTCTGCGCCCTGCAACGAGATTCTTCCCGGTCTTAAGCATTCTAATGCCACACAGATCCCTGGAGAGAGCTGCATTCTACAAATGATGACATGTGTTTTGTTTTATGTGTAACAGTATCCTTGATTGGACTTCAAGAGTGATATCTCGGGTATTAGAGATTCAGGTTACTATTGATAGCTCTCCAACAAGGATGATCGACTAACACTTTGCTACAATACAGCAGCTCTATACTGCAATGCACTCAGATTGCTTGCTTCGATAAGTATTCTTGCCATACCTTGCCAATATCGGCGGGACGGATAGGCGCGAACATGTTATGAAACAAGACCTTTTCGCGATGGGCTGTGACGCCTATCTCATCGAAAAGTCTATCGACGTAAGGAACGCTGTCAAAGGCGGCGAAACGTCCAAGCTCTCCATTGGAGAGGTAGCGACGTTTGTTCCGCGCAATCCATCGGGCTACATCTCTCTCTCGATCCTCGATAACAGGTAAGCATATCCTCTTATCCCAGTAAGCGACAGCCCAGATTGCTTGTGCTTCCGCTGCGAACATCTTGGCTCCTGCCACGACGTGATTTAGAAAGAGGATTGAGTTGTCCCGAAGTGGAGCCATAACGTGGTACAGACGATACGGGGTACGATGCTCATAGATGTGATGGTGTTCTGGCGGATTTCTGAGCATGATAAATCGTTTAATTATCTCTTCATCGGCTTCAGCTATCAGTTTGTCTCAATGAGCACTAGTTTCTTGGTCCTCCAAATCCTTAGGATACGGTAAACCTAGTTCCTTCTTTAGGTTGTCTTCGAACATGTCTAAACCCCGTTTCCAGCCGGTTCCGCAGAGGATCACGTCGCAAGGAAAGTGAGTAGTCTCGTCGTCTAGGTAGATTTCGGTGGCAGTGAGCGCCTTGATGCTCGCTCGATTCACATGGACCTTTTCTGCAACCAAAGGCCAGGAGTCTGCGAAGTGACAGCCTCCAGCTGTTTCATTCTGCCAGAAAATGTTATCAATAATTAGTTCACGTCATTTAGAAAATGGAGTGAACCTACGGAATATCATATTCCATTTTGTCGAATCCTTTGTCGCTCTTTCTCTCATGATATCCGGCACACGTTCAAACGGTGTTGTCTAGCATGGAGAAAATCTTGTTGACAAGGCTCACGCCAATATGAGTGCTATGGAGAAACCACGTCCACCAAGTCCGATTCGGTATCAGGAAGCACGGCTGTAGTGACGCCATAATCCGTGCTTGAGAAGCCTCTACACCATTCTTATACTGAGTTGGAAGATCGATAGGAGTAAGAGCAGCGGGGCCTAGACCACCAGTGCCACTTTTAAGAATGATCCAGTGGACAGTCTTTCCCGCCTTGACCGACTCGTACACCATGTCTGTGGCGGATTTGCCCGCTCCTATGATAGCAATGTACTGCACGGATTGGTCCTCGATGACGTTGCAAGATCCAAAATCGATAGAATGGATGATGCATCCGCGAAAGTTCCCTTGACCTATGAAGCTAGGTAAATCAGGCGTAGAGGATTGACCATTTGCAATCATGAGCTTGGAGGTGCTCGAAGATTGACTTTGGGTATCGATACAAGCAAGTCGCCATTTCTCATCGACCTTTCTTATCTCCCGAGCCTCCACGTTGAACAATATCCTATCACGCAGTGATATCCCGTAATGATGCATTCTCTGGACGTAGTCTTGGTAGTGTATTCCGCACGGAATAAATCGTTCATGCAATCCTCCACAGGCGGGCGTTCCATAGGCATATCGGAAAACTCGGCCATACCATGAGTCCATTGCGACCAAAAGTTAGGATATACCCTTCCTAGAAATGAAAATGAGAAATCATGCCTAAGACGTGAGGTTGAGGTACTCTCACGTTTACTCCATACTCCGCCTACGCATTCGTCGCGCTCGATGATTGCTAGATTGGTTTCTGGGTGCGCCTGCAGAAGCCTCTGGCCCGCAATTATGCCACTGAGGCCTATGAAATGTTAGTATATGTCCTTAATGATTACTGAGAAAAGAGTCATACCTGCACCGACTACCAGGACATCGTAACTAGAGCTGTTCGTTGAATACTCCATGCTATTCATGTAGAACGGTGCAAATCCGAGGAGACAGTGTCATCAGTGAATTGATCACACAGGACCAGATTATGACATCAACATGACACAACAGCCTCGCAGATTTGGGAATTGCGTGCCTGGGTTCCTCCTTCATCAAATTATGCCGTAAATCCCAACTACTTAAAGATTATGCGGATGCCCATCGGATCTCACGAGTAATAGGTACAATATAATCGTATACCGCAACGATATCACTCTCATCTATTACGCACAAATCATGGTCGATACCGCTCTCACCGAACGAGGCAGCCACCATTTTATAAAGTTCAAAGCTAATATCAATGCAGTTGCGCGAGCCTCGCACGAGGCTGCGTGTCAGCTGCGGCGTCATTGGTGAGCCACCATACCGGGACAAAGTTGTAAGGATTAGAAAACACGCTAAGGTTCATGTATTGGAGATGGGTCATCCCAACGGGCAGCTGAGCGGGATCGGCCTCTTCCAACTTTGTATGCACTAGTGAGAACCACTTACTCGGATTAATGGTTTCACAGCTATGACTGTGCCACTCGTCAGCCATTGACGCAAGCACAATTAGCAGTGAACCCGCAGAAACCCTTTCTTAATTACTGTCTGCAGTTTAGAACCATTTTCGAGTTGGTTGCAGGATGCTGAGTTCTCAAACCAATTCGTCGATGTACCTTCAAGCCAATCTCCCAGTCGTTTGCGTATGATGCTATTAGTCAGCAGATACATATCGATGAAATGCAGCATTCAAAGAGTGTAGACGCTCCCAGCGACCAGGAGAATTTGGGCCTCTTTCGTCAGTCTATCGACGCTCAAGTCTACCTTGGAAAGATTATTTTCATGCGCCATGTAGAAGCAAAAGGTAAGCCTCCAGATATTTTTCTATTCGCTTCAGTTTCACGACGCCCTTTCTAAGTTGATTTGGTCATGTAACTATGCGCGGTCTGAAAGCTCCAGTGAATGCATGGAAGTGGCATATAAGCTATAACAGACTTTTCAAAAATTAAAACATCAAACCTTAGGATCCAGTGCGAGCAGACGGCTCGGTCTTGGTCAAAAAATGCTAGCTTATACTGCACGAGCGTAGAGGCACGAATGGACAACACGTAAGATGAAGATTAAAGTTCGGCAGTTAGAACTAAGCTCTATCCTCGAATTGCTACAAGTCTTATCAGGCAAGGATGGCGTGTTCTTCCGATTTCGAGGTAATTTAGGCGTTTTCCTAATTCAGTGGGGGAAGGTGACTGCGCATCAATGCGGCGTAGCAAACGCAGCAAATCATTCCCTCAACACTCACACTTCTCATTTATCCTATCCAAGCTGACCATATGTTTTTATCCACTTTACTCCATGTAGATAATCGATCCCAGGTCTAATGCGGCCTTTATTGTACAAGTGGTGTGGTAAGCAATCTTCTTGCGACTCCGCGCCTACCAAGAAGATCACGAGGGATGCCCTGCTTAAGACCAATCTGCGTTTGCCGAAAGCTAAGATATTTTATACGTCGATTCCGCAACTGCGATAAACGGGTAGCTGGCTTTCATGTTTACATCATTACCTGGCATGTTATTCGCACGGACCACGTAGCTAATGGTAGTGAAAGTCATATTATTAAATAAAAATATTTAGCTGAGCTTCACTTAAATTATTAGGTTTTTAAATCAGGCTTACCAATAGTTAAACTTCTAGCTACTTCGAATCGCGCAGAGCCAGGGGTCGTTGATCTCAGAATCCATGAGTAACATTGTGTTGTCTGGCATGGTGCTCTTCCACAACACGGTGCACCAAAGAATAAATGCAAGGAGCCTATAGAATTGTTCAGGATACTAAATATACATTGCCATTGATACCTAAAAGGACGTTGGTAGGTTGCATCGTGGCAGTCAACCTACTCAATCAGTTAAGCATGTGACATACATCGGGCGAACAGTCGTGGAGTACAGATACAACGCATCCTCGAAGTCCGAATCAGATGGACGGTCCTCATCCTCCAGCATTTCCCAAGCAGTAGGATCCATTACTTGACCATGATAGTGTTCGTCATCCTTCGCTGGTTCCTCCCACTTCAAATTGGTCGCCGTGAAGTAAACATCATTTTCGTTCTTGTAGCGTTGATCCCATCCTTGGATGTAATTGTAGCCTCCATCTCCAGCGTTCTCGTCATAGTAGTCGAAAACATAGAGATCGATGAAGACTCTTAGATCTTGCCAACGCGTCTGCAATGTGGAGACAGCTTTCCTCCAATCATCTTCTCGTAAATGCCATTTATACAAGTCCCATAGGACAATCTCGATAGTTGTGACATTAGGGAAAGAACCTTTCAAGTCGAGCAAGGCCTGCGCGATCAATCCTGCAAATGTTTTACCATGTTCATGCCAGAATCCATGGTCAATCCTGGGCGAGGAAAGCTTTCCATCCGTACTGGGCTGGTTTTTGTAGACTTCTTGTGTTTGTATCAACTCAACGACGATCGTTGTTGTTCCTGTCCTGCGTTGATGAGATACGTGATCCGTGTTTGTGTCGATGGATTTTTCGCCGTCGAGATATTTAGATGGTTCCTGAATGGGTATGACTATTTTGTGATCCTTGTACAAAATAGATTGTAGTTCTTCCGTGATTTGGTCGTGGACGCAGAAGAGTGGGGCGGACTTTGGGGTGTAAACAACTCCATCGCTGTGGATGTTGCTATATTTGACAACGTCGAGATCCTCGAATGCCAAATCGTAGATGATGTCGCGAATTTCTCTTGGGAGATCAAGGAAGGTAGTGCCTCCAATCATGGCGCAATGCTGTTGTTCAATGGTGGGCAAAGTGTTTTCGGGTATGCTTCAAAGCGACGCTTGATGGAATTTATACGAACTACTCTCCTAATACCGAGAGGCCCGTGCGCAGGCACCATCACGCCTCGACTAGGCAACCGGTGCCATTAGCTTAGTAGCTGCACCCATCGTCTGATGCGTAAGGCTCCAACCTATTCAAGCTGGTATTTATGGCCACTCTTTTCCCATACTCGGCTGCGATACCACGCAAGATGGCGTGGTCGTGGCGTGCCACTCAACATGATCAGCCCCGCGGTTTAACCATTCTTTCTGTATGCTCCTTCGTGTCCCAATTCCACCAGTCCAAGGTGACGCCCTCAAAACTATACCGAAAACGTTCGCCGTCTTGCGCGCTGCGAGGTATCTCTACCCAATCTTCTCTTATACGCAGCGATGTCGTCCACGATTCTCCGGGTCGTAGGCTTACGAATTCCTCCTGCTGCCTGGGGTTCAAAAGAACATCATGGTCATCTACGATCCGAAATCTAGTTCCACCTTCTGAGTCCTCGCAAACTTCCCGATCGCCGTTGTTCAGCTGACTAAGCTGATGGTAGTCATACCCGACGTTGAGTGTGTGAAGAGTTATGGGTCTGGCAGTTGTCTCCTCTTTGTATGTGATCTTGTCTTTGACTTAAAATTGTACGGTTGAGTGAAGTATGGGCAAGCACTCAAGATGGATACTTAGCTTGGGAACCTCTAGATCGAGCTCCAGTCTGCTCAGAGAGAGAAAGATCTTCGGCCGAGCTCGCAATTGTCTCCACCTTTCTTCTTCGAAATTCGCTTTGGAATACCCGACGTGAGCTTCTCCCTTTACTCGCATGGGCCAGGATGTCGACTCCGTGCAAGCGATGAATGATAGGTCAGGCCCTCTGGGTAGATTCAGTAGGTTTTTCTTATCCACAACTCCGTGTCCCATATGCTCACGTACTATATCCCATTCTTATGTTGCTATGGTACCACCTCGCCGTAGTAGGGCGTAACCTTTATCAGGTTTGAGTGGTTTCTAATACTTCTCTAACAATAAGACAAGGAATGTGACAGATCCTTTGGAGGCGAGCTCCTAGAGACTCTGATTATATCTGTTAAATACTAATGGTTCCTCGCAGCTGATGTCAGCCAGGCTAGAGTGATCAATAGCTATTAGCTCGAGACTAGGTTTAGTATGATGAAGCGAAATAAACTCAGGCTGTGTGAACTCAGCAATTGCTGAACTCCATTCGAGAATAACAGGCTTAGCATCGGGGTCGTCTTGACGCGTGATACTCAATAGGATGTAATATTGCGGTGTGAGTAACAGATGCCAGCTTGCGCTCAATATAAGGTGAAAATGAGGCGAGGTTGGGCTGTGTGATTGTTCGTTCATGAATGGGCCTTTGTGGGAGGCATTTTACAGCATGACCCCTTCCGGCAGAGTAATACCGAATCTTGGCAGCTCGTGCACGCCGTCAGCTCATGCACGCGAACACCAAAGTCAGGCCTCAATAAAATGAGACTGTAGCAACGCCCATAAAGTTAACTATCGCGAGATTTTTAGGAGATGAGGTCCCTAAGGGCTGCAGATAATATACATCTACATAGATTATCTATATCTACTTAGTGTTCTAATCTGGCGGCCTCTGTAGGTTAATAGCGTTAATGCCGGCGATGTAGGCTCTACCACCTCTGTAGCTCCACTAGGTGCCTTTGTACGCCTAATAATCTATTTATAAGGTGTAGAGGGCATCTTAGGTGCTAATTAAGCTACCCTAATTAATTATTAGCGTTATTTTTGTGCCCTGTAGGCCTATTAATTAAGGCGTCTTTATTTAGCTATATTAGCCTTTTAGCGTTTACGTATCTCTTAAATAGCTATACGTTTAATCCAGTTTTCCTCTACTAATTAAGCCTTAAATAGTTAACTAGCCTTATAAGCTATCTAATTATTAGCTTTTTAATACTTCTTCTACTCTTTATCTTAATTCTATTAGTATTAAAGATTACGTGCCCTCTATACTTTGTTAGGTAACTAGAAAGCTGCTCTACTATAATTACTATTACCCTAAGTAAGTAGTAGAGGTCTACCTCTCTTAAAATAGCACTTTTTAATAGCTAAAGCTTCTCTTAAGCCCTTAACCTCCTCCTCTAAGAGCTATTTCTAGATAGAAATGCTGTAGATAGTATAGCTTAATTGCTAAACTATAGTAGTATTAAATTAATCCTCTAGAGACCTTAGCTAGTAATTAATTTTACGTTAATTTAATACACTAAGTCCTAAGCTATTACTATTAGGTATTAATTAATTAGGTAGTATTAATCTATTAAATCTATCTAGGATCCTCTATAGATTTAGTAGGGAGATGCTAGTAGATTTAAATATACTTAGGATTAACTAGGACCTTATAGTATTACTCTATACTCTCTAGAAGATCTAATAGAAGTCCCTTATAGTAATAGATAATAGGCCCTAGCTGCCCTATATAAATAAGGCTAGCTCGTTGCTATATACTATTAATAGAGGCTTGAATATAGAGACATTAAGAGGTTGCAGCGTATAGGTTACATAAGGTGGATAGATTGTTAGGAGGATCCTATTACAATTATAGTAGTTAATAAAATCTAGAGTAAGGTAGGATCTATAGCTATTAACTATTAGTAATTAATAGGATCGTTGAGCTTTCTCCTTAGTAAGGTAATTAAACACCTATTTTAGCTATGCTAGCCCTATATAATTCTTGCTCCATCTAGATTTAGATAAGCTAAGAAAGATATGGTCATTAGGACCTATATCCTTAACTTAGGTATCCAATATGTTCTTAGCAGATGATGGATAGATTAGGGCTAGATTGATGCAGCTCCCATCAGCACAGATACATGCAATTAGGGATACCCAATCCTAGGATCCATCCTGTATGGCCTGTTGTACTGTATAGGCATCCCATAGAGGACGATCAAATATCCTCTTTATCCTAGATAGGATACCAATCAGGAAGCCTTTTTCATCCATATTGTATGTATGCCGAGCCTCTATCCCATACTGATCGATTTTATCACGTAGGAGGCTGAAATAGAGGTCATATGTAAGATCACGCAGTAGGTGATCAAAAAGGTTGGTGAGAAGATTGTGTATCAACTAACTAGGTGTGCTATCTAGAAGCTGTAGAGTATGTACGTCTACCAGCGTAAACAGCGCTAGTCTCAGATAGGTTTAGCCTTCTCCCAGAGGGAAAGAGCTTCTTGAACCGTCACATCATATTTATGATAGGAATCAGCTGCATGGCGATTGCGATCGATACCAGTCGTCCATCGAGGGATCAAGGATTCTTGATTCTTGGCGGTGAATCGATTAACCCAGCTCATAGAGACCTCCTTATAAGCTATTGTAGAGGCAAAACTTTGTAGCATCTAGCGTGTAGGTAGTAGGCCGCGCTCAGTGAGTGTTTTAATGTACTGTAGAAGCTCTACCTCATCTTAATCGCTGAGGGCGCGTTGTTTTTCGTATCCATCTCTACGTGAGCGCGTGATGCCTCGATGCCTCCGGGATAACGTAGATCGATCAACACCATAGATATCTGCATATTTCTAATAGACAAGTTGTTCTTCTGGATCACGCGATTCAATTGCTGTAAGCGCAGCTTCAATTAGATCCATATTGGTGGGGATGCAAGGGTTTGAAAGTTTGGTGTTGCATGGGCCGAGCGTGCATGAGCTGACGGCGTGCACGAGCTGCCAAGATTCGGTATAAGACTCCAAGTATCCCGCCATGGTTCGTTACCTAATAAAAGTATGGCATAGAAGCCTGGCCGTTTTTGAGTATTATTGATATTGGTGTTTGACTTATTGAACACGAATTGTCGATCAGATCGGGGTTTCGCGCATCAAGTGGAGTGTGTGAGTTATCGCTAGCAGGTGTCATAGGGATTGTATAAATTCCGGTATTCCATTCTACGACTAGACTACCTGAAAAGGTGGTTTACAAACGTGGTCTTTAAATTATGAATTGAAGCGTGAAGATGGCATCATGCCCAAGATGCCAAGCATGATGTTCCTAAGCACCTCCGCCTGCTACAGCGCAGCTTCCACGTCGTCGCGCGACCGCGTCACGGGCTCCTGACACACGTGCGGGCCACGTTCTTATGTGCGTGAGGCATGTCTATGGCGAGGTGCATCCACGATAGGAGATCGTAAGCGTGGGCCTTCATGAAATCAAGCGCCACGATGCGCCGCGTGCGACACTTCGTCGTCGTGTCGCGGCCCGGGAGGCAGTATTGGTCCACCAATCCGTAGCATTGTGCCGCCGAGAGGGGCATGTAGCGTCTGGCGCGCACCATGCGCTGCTACATGACAGTGTTGCCTACAATGGCACTCCCGTCGGCCTTCCTGACAAGACTCAGCGCCGTAGCGTGTCTGCACCGGCCGCCGTTAGCGACGCAACTGGCCCATTTTAGTACATGTTGCTCGGCGCGTCGTTGACCTAGCTATCGAATCCCGACAGGCTTAATGCGAGGATAGTAGAAGATAGAATCGAGGTCGTGGGGAAATTTTCGTGAAAGTATAGGAGCCTTGGACCCTATGTACTATGCCAGCGCGCCATCTCGATGATTTTGTCACTAATGATCATGGTACTTTCGATGCAGCCACGAACAAAAAGAATAATAAATAGTGCTTCTCGAGGGTACGCGCTCGACGTCTGAAAAGTTGCTGATATCGCAATTGGGGGCTTGCAGGTTTGCATTCGATGAGCAAAATTCGTCGACAAGGACTGTTGTTTCGCCCGTGATGCTCACCACGGAACGGGAGCAGTATGTATCGAGCGCCATGCGATACTTCACCGATCTATAGTAGTGATGGACAAATCTTTGTATTATATGGGTAGGGCATATGTCGGAGATACCCATATGGCTCTCATACTAAGCATACCTTTACGCTATTATGGAAAGATTTACTTAAATCGCAGGGTAAAGTGCTAGTGAAGCGAATGCAGGCAATTTTGAAAGACTAATAACGTGGCTAATAATACAAATCTTGAAATGTGTTCCCCGATCTTCAAAATTCGTTTCGAATTTCCCTTGGGCCGTATTCGTCCCACCTCGTAATCCTTAATCCTTTCCCGCTCCACGCGGTCGTCGCATCATGGTCTGTAACAATAATCTAGTGATCGTCGATAATCCAAGAAAGGTGATCAACGGTACCAAATGGGCCACCAACAAAAGGCACTGCACACCAAAGTTAGCTTCAAGATGATGACGATGAAATGTAGAACATGTCGAAATTTGGTAGTGAGCTACTTGTAACTGATTTGCGGCTGCGTCCTGTGCTGTGTATGAACGAAAATCTCATTATGACTTACAGGTTTTGGCAGGATCGATAACGAGGGGTTTGAGAAGACTATATAAAGCAGTGATAGCCCTTGTTAAAGGTCCAGCTGTATTATCAACGACCAAAGATTCCACAGGGGCACCCGCTTCACCAATGTATTGAGGAAGGAGGTTGCGGAATAGGATATACAGCAGCCCGGCATAACCATTAGGGATCGGCAGAAATGAATTGATATAGTTTATAAAATATTGAATAGACTCGAGAGGTGTGTTTGGTCCACCAAGTGGCAAAGCGTCGAGGAAGGCCGAGGCTGGAGGACCAACCGCAGGTGTATTGCCCACGATACCCGAAACAGGCTTCAGAGGGTACTTGCTTGAAAGCAAGTACGATATGAGTTGGACGAGCTTCGGATCAAGGGGAAGGCCAAGAGGATCCGAAGGGAAAGCTTGACGGGAACGTGAGTCGGGGGTTAACGAATTAGCAGAATCGCTCGAGAGGGACGCCGTGCGCCCTTCAGCCAAAGCAAGAGACACATCAGGTGATAACAATCCGAGAGAAAGAAGTGCGTCGCGTATAGAAGCCGATTCCAGAGATTCAGGAGCGCTTTGGACCAAGGCTTCGAGAGGCGACAAAGCTGCACCCTGATCTTGAGGCAAGGGAGCGGCCAGGGCTCTTCCACAAAAGGTTAAGAAGATCAAGAGCGCCGAATACATCGTAATTGAGGCTTTGAAGGTGTATGGCGGAGATGAGCGAGGTTTAGATCAGCTAAATGGATGCCCGCTATATTGTTGAATTGGACTCATTATAAATGCCTTTGAGATGTTCTTACTCGCAAGGAGCGGCGTCGACGCGTCAAGGAACATTCCGACGGGGTTGCGAATGTCAGGAGCACAGACATTCCGCCGACGTAAACTTCTAGTTACGATGTAGGGTTGTCATACCCAAACGGTGCGAATTTGCAATTGCGAGGAGTGATTTAGTTAATCTTCTCTTGACGGTAGATTTGGAAATAATTGAAAAGACGCATTCCAAAATACAAAGATGGATTTATGGGTGATTAAGTAATGAGTGACGTCACAGAAAGTTGAGAAGAACGCGCCGACACGTCGTATCTTCATCGCCAATAAGAACGCAAGCGATAGTTGCCACGGCCGCAATGCGCAACACGGAGTGGATCAGATAGATAGTGCTACCCCATTTTCCAGCACATAACAAAGTACTGCCTGGTAATTCTATGGGCTTCGCTCTGCTTACAACAATGTTGATCGCCGCGGTTTCAGTTCGCCTAGGCGAATTTCTCATGACCATCCCAAAGGCTAACAAGCAATGAACGCTTCCCTTTCCACGGAGACCTCGCATGCTGAACGGTGAAGTTATCAATCAGAGCTACATCGCCTTCTTCCCAAGGGACCAAGAAGCCAATGTCATCTGATAACTGCAGTAGCCTCTCCAAGTACTTAGTCGGGATCGTCGACCCGTCGCCATAAGTTGTTGGAAGATGGTATTTTCTGTCATCACCCTTGTATGGGAACTCCAAGGCATGGTTGTCCCTTGCCCTTCCATACACACCCGCGAGTCCGTTGAAGAAGCTTGGCTTGCCTGTTGACTCGACACGCCTAATAGCTGGAAGTCGTTGCAAGACATGAAGCGCGCCATTTGGCTGCCATTCGCCGTCAGCTTGCAGAGTTTTCTTGAGTACAGCCTCCACCTTCGCTCGCTGCGCATCGAGCGAATCGCTGTCCCTGATATCGAAGCCATACGAATCCTTCCAGTTCCATCCGATATGCGAAGCTTCCGGATCGTCCTTTGCCGGGAAGTACTGTCGTCCAATCACACCCTTACTCTCCAGGTCCTTTACAAACGAAGGCAGCTCCTGCTTCAATCTGTCGTAAAGCTCATAAGATGACAGAAGCGGCGTTTGGCCACCTGATTCAGGAACAATCTGCGAGTAAAAGAACAGCACGCCTGGGAAGTGCGCGCTTCTTCCATATTCGGAATGATAATAGAATTTGACGTCCGGTGGCTCTTCGTTAGCAGTCCTGATATCAGTTGCTACAGTGGTGCGCTTCCCCGATAGGCCGACTTCCTGATGTGGATTCGGGAACTTGAATGCTCGCACGAACAGCTGGAAATCATCTGCGGTCTTGATAGGAAACCCACGGAAAAGAATCGCTCCATCTACAGTCATCAATTCTACCCACATTTTGCAGTGGCTCCTGGATCCTTACTTACGTCTACTCAAGAGCTCCTTCAACGCGCCTGACTGCTTCTCGATGAGTGGGATCGTCGCACTTAAATTGCCTTCTTTGTCGCCATGAAGCCTCAGTCCCAAAGGAAACTTCTCGCCATGCACTAGACGTGCGTGTGGGATGTCAAAGGGCGTGATTATTGGTAAGATACCGTTTGGCCCAGATTCAGCGAGAGGAGCTGCAGCGAGTGTGGCGGATGTGGCCATGTTCGTGGCCTAGGTGTTCACGATTGACGTTGAACGAGTTAGCCTCCACGCAATGGTATATAACACTTTCCAGGGCAAACTCTCCGACATCGCTACCTTGCAGCCGAACATCCGACCCCGCCGTTCTCTTCTATCTAGGATTTCGCCTCCTGCACACCATCTAGCAAGCACGACTCCACTTTCATGCTACTGTTCTCCGTCAGCAACCGAGGCTACACCTAGCCAACTTGACTCAAGCGAGCGTACCTACAGCACTACTGCATGGTGATCAATTACTGACTCAGTAGTTCTCTTCGTGGTAGTACAGGCTACATTTACTTTGCGGTCTAGCGACAGGCTCGGCGGAGTTGCAGGCTACAATCTCGAAACCCAACCTTGAACAGCCTGCATCGCGTGATGTGGATCTGAGTTCCCTCTACGCTTTGATCTTCCATTTTTACCATTGAATATTATTTGTCGTGGCATCTCAAATATGTCAACAATTGAAGATGCGTATCTATACATGATCACGAATCTGCTAGGTAGATGTTGCAATCAATCTGCAAGTACAAGCTAATGGTTTAGCGCGGATGACACAACACAACCTCGCAACCACATCATTGAGATAGGCGGCAATACGCACTGCGATGCTCGGAGAAAAGCGCAGGATCGGTTTCGGGAAGAAGATTGACCCGGATGTACGGTAACTATAAATTCACTACTCTTTATTGCCGTCTGGACCCTGCACTTCGCGACAAACCACGTCGAAATGTCTGCGCCGACAGAACCCCTCGATGAGAATGTTGGAAGGAAGGACGTTGAGCACGCCCCACCAGCGGGCGTTGCCAACGGCCGAGATATTTCTGCTGAGATACAGAATTGGAGGAGCTATCTTTGGGATTCTTGGGACAAATCCGCAGAGGTGAATGCCGTAACTGTCATGCGATGAGAAGCTAATGCATGTCGCAGGAACGGAAGCTCATCTTCAAGGTAAAAATGTTTATACACCACTCTCACAAACCTTACTGAGAAACTCCTAGCTTGACATGACCCTAATGACTTTCGGCTGTCTTGGGACATTCATCAAGTATATCGACCGCTCCAATATCAACTCCGCATTTGTCTCTGGAATGAAAGAAGACCTATCGCTGTACGGAAACGAGCTCAACTATGCCAATACTGCTTTCAGTATAGCGAATATCATCGGACTCTGGCCTTGCAATTTGCTTCTCACCAAGTCGAACCCGAAGTGGTTTATCCCGATGCTAGAAATTGGTTGGACAATATGCACTTTTGGACAAGCTGCGATGAAGACGCCAGCGCAAATGTATGCTTTACGAACGCTGCTAGGCTTGTTCGAGACCGGGCATTACTCTGCAATCGTCTATCTCTGCGGCGGCTGGTACCAGAAGTCTGAGTTGAGCAGACGACTGGCCATCATTAACGCAGCGACAGCTATTGGCCCTATGTTCAGCTCATACTTGCAAGCCGCTGCCTACACAGGGCTCAATGGCGTTCACGGCATGCATGGCTGGCAGTGGCTATTCATCGTGGATGGTGTTATCTCGATTGGAATTATTATTCCGCAGTGTTTCTTCTTTCCAGATGTGCCAGCACGTCAGAAACCTGATTTAGTTTTCACAGAGAAGGTGAAGTGCACGTCTTGTCGCCTGCGTTCTCCAGTTAACCCAAGCTTCAGGAGATTGAACTTGCGCGCGATCGTAATCCCCGCGAAGGTCGCGTCAAACAAGGTAAATTCACCAAAGCGCAGGTACGACGTTGGCTTTTGACTCCCGACATCTGGCTACTATGGGTAATCTCCATCTGCAACTCGATTAGCAACCAGCCCGCAAACTCGATGGCATTCTGGTTTAAAGCATGGAACAGCGTGCATCCGGGCTCGTACACCGTTGCTCAAATCAACAACTACACCACGCCTATTCAAGCTGTTACAGTAGTTGTCACCCTTTTCATGGCTTGGTCGAGTGATACGTGGTTAAAGGGAAGAAGATGGCCTATGCTTGTCCTTGGTGGCGTCATCAACGGCATCGTGTGCATTCTGCTTGCTGCTACGCCCGTCTTTCCGAACAACAGGGCGTTCAGGTGGTTTCTGTACTACCAAACCGGCTGGGCCCAGGCTAGTAATAGCATGTTCTGGGCTTGGACCCAAGATACGTTAGCTGGCGATCCTGGAACAAGAGCTTGGGCGAGCGCTGGTTTGAACGTGTGGGCTTGGACATTCATCGCGACTGTGTTAGTATTTGCCTCCTCCGCTTAGATATTTCAAAACGTGATGACTGACTCTATATAGGCCTCTTGCTGTGTTCAAAACTACCGACCAGCCTGCGGTCGTGGCTGGAAATTGGACAGCTGCAGGTTTCTGTTTCCTGCTCGCCATTGCCGCGGTAGCCCTAGCATATCTGCAACACTCGCGAACACAATCTGGAGAGCCTATCTCTGTTTCATATTCAGAACGTCGTGTTGCAGATGCGGATCAAAACTCGTCTACAGCTGATGACACTTCGGCAAATTATAAGCGCCAGCACGTACGAGTGAGAGAAGAAGCCGGGGTATCCTTGAAATAGATATTGAATAGTGAACGCGGTCTTCCTGGAAAGTAGACTTATAGTACACAGGAGCCGAAAGTTAAACACGGATTCATATCAATGTGGGCATGATTAGACACTGGTAATTTCGAGAACACGATATTACGTGCTTGAAGAGCAGCTTCGGAGATAACCCCTTGGTTCAACAACGTGGGGCGAATGGGCCTGCTTCGCAGCATGTTCTCATACGTGCCGCTGCGCCGCCCAAGTGCTATCCTAGATCACAAACCGGGTTCCACCAAGCTACGTCCCTCAGCGGTGCAAATTCTGGGACCGTCACCAGAGTCAATGAAACCAGCATGTTCCAGTTGCCTTTTCCAAGCGATTCAGTCGCTATTGCTATATCAACAGGCTTAGATTTCTCGAATTTACTTTGATGTTGTGAGAGATCCTTTTGCCTTGCTGAAAGAATGCAGCTAGCGGAGGTACGAAACTCCACTTGTCGGCTTTGCACTCGCAACTAGCTTGTGTTGTTGGGAAGTCATATGGATTCCGTGGACGTTGAGTGTATTTGGCATCTTGTAAAGAGCCTGGCTTAAAGTACCTCTGGATTACATCGCTAATCCCTGGACCCACCGGGTAAACGAGTCCATTCGTAGAGATGGCTTCCGGAGGTAACAAGATAGGGCTGATGGCGAAAGCTTATACGTAATGTACTACCTAGGCGCAAGAGCTTATACACGTATAGAATGAGTACATCCCCCTACAAATTTTTATTGACGCTTCGCTAATGATTTAAACCCGATCAAACTCATCTCAACCTTTGAGCGCTATTGATATGATCATCATGGCTAATGTCCATGCTTCTCGTCAGACCCACAAGAGCGTCGCCTAGCGCAAGGTTTAGTCAGGCTATCCGGACTTTGAATGCCCCCCGGACATTAAATGTCCGCCATCACTCCCTTTGCTCAGGTGGAAACAGGGTGACTTGCAGGTCACAAGATACCCATGGGGAACAAAAACTGGGGAAACTCGTTCTCAGATATTAAGACACCTGTCAGGAGGAGTTTGCTCTTGGCCGGCATGTCTTCTGGTCCAATGTCCGAGTAACCATATATCTATGCATCTCCCACGTTGGGTAACAGAAGCACCTCAATCCCCATTTCTTTATCCACCATGTCATTCCCGCCTCGTTTTTCCGGCCATCGACTCGCCACGATCCGTGTATTTATGGTGGTGGCGCCGGCTTTCTGGTTGTATGGCTACAATCAGTCCAACCTGGGAGGTGTCGTCGGGTTCGAAAACTTCACCGATCATTTCCCAGGACTGGATTCTGCGCACACCCATGGAGCCGTGAAGGCACATAATGCCACGATACAAGGTGTGTCTCCTATCAAGTGCCATCCTCTCTGGTTTGATGGATGTTAACGGATTTAGCGACCGTCGTTGCCATATACACGATCGGGTGCCTAATCGGGGCATTGTCTACTGTCTCGGTCGCAAACAAACTAGGCCGGCGTCTCTCTCTTTCCATATATGCGGGCATTGCCTGCACTGGTCTTCTTTTACAGGCATCAACATACAGTCTCGGTCAACTCATCGTTGGAAGAATAGTGGGAGGCTTCGGGGTCGGTGGGGTCAACGCAATTGTTCCAGTCTGGCAGTCCGAAACAACCAGTCCGAAGAGTCGTGGTAAGAATGTTATCGTTCTAGGAACATTTGTCGCATCCGGAATTGCCATGGCTGCTTGGATCAATTTTGGTCTCTCATTCCACCAGGATTCCTCAATCTGCTGGCGTTTATCCCTGTCTATGCCGTTGGTATTCGGTTTCCCGCTCATCTTTACACCCTTTCTCTTCCCAGAGTCACCCAGGTGGCTGGTGCAGGTGGGCAAGCTGGACGAAGCCAAGCAATCCTTCGCTCTTATCAAGGGAACCGATCCTGATGACGATGAGGTGTTTGCTGCTGTTGAGCAAGTACGTCTTGCTGTAAGGGACGCGAGCGAAAAGAAAACACCTCTTCTCAAGCTTCTTCGTCACGATCACCAACGCAATATGTATCGCATCGCTCTGGCCTTCACTGTCAACTTTGCCGCCCAGATGACTGGTGCAAACGCTGTCTCTTACTACGGAACTACTATCTTCCGCGAGTCACTTGGTTTTGGCTCCCACCAGGCATCCATGCTCAACGCCTGTGTCTTGACCTGGAAGATCTTTACCGCGGTGCTTGCCTTTGTCACTGTTGATCGTATTGGTCGTAGGCCTTTGCTACTTAGCTCGTCTGCCGGAATGTCTTTCTGCATGGCTATGCTAGCTGCTTGCGTCTCTCAAAGCCACCATTCGAAAGCAGCAGGCGATGTGGCAGTCTTCTTCCTATTCTTGTTCATGGCTTTCTTTCCTCTTGGGTTTCTCGGGGCCAATTTCCTTTACTCAGCTGAGATCTCCACTCAGGAACTTCGAGTTCACTTGTCAGCCGTTGGTGTTGCCGTGAGTTCCCTCTAGTCACTGAAACTTTCTTTCTTGCTGACCATTACTCAGACCCATTGGCTATGTAACTTCATTGTTGCTGAGATTACGCCCATATGCTTCGCCGAGATTGGCTACCAAACTTATATTATCTTTGCTGTGTTCGGTGCTGCGATTACGCCGGTAATCTACCTATTCTTCCCTGAAACCAACGGAAGGACCCTGGAGGAAATTGACCAGATATTTATGCAGCCAAAACACTGGTGGAGTGTGACTAAATTCAGTAAGGAATATGAGGGGTTGGAAAGCGTACGGCTTGATTTGGAGGATTTAAACAAAACTTCCGAGGAACGAAGAGAAGGTGGTAGAAGATAGTAGAACTTCTCTAGTCAAGCCAGGTCTATCCCGGCAAGGCTCATGGTGAAGCCATTGAAGAACTTCAGAATCGAACATCTGTCTTGCTTTCTCTGCGAAGACATTGTCTATGGCAGCGCCCGTTCAAAGCAAGCAGGCGTGACGAGCAGCTTACTAGATCTCAGAGTGTCGGTAGATAGACGCACATGTCTAGCACAATGTACGATGTCGTGAACCTAGGACATCGTATCTTTGGCCAGCACCGACTACTAGCATCAATAAAAACATTAGAACAATAACGTATATGTCGTATATCTAGATGCCTTTTTGTCGTCTTAATGGATCCCTGGATATCGAAGGTGGCCGGCGGAGCGTTGGTGTAACTTAGAACGAGAGTATTTGGCAGCCGATAGCAAAGGGGACATGGCTCTAAAAATTCCGAATTGGATCATCTCATATGCAAAGGGCAACACATACCGCCAAATGTCGAAGCCATGGTGAAAGCCACGACGCACGGTCCTTAATTAGTGGGCCGCCTCAGGAGCGGGGTATGCCGACGTGCCGATGCCGTTAATACCCGAAGAGTCGGGCGTCGCGCACCATTACCCATGGGCAAAGCCAGCTTCCCAAGGAACGGACACCTGTCACGAGATTGACTGCATCTCGAAGCCAGGAAAAAACTCAGTAAGCAATCAGTCGCGGCACGGGCTCCTCATATTAAAGTTTCCAAAGACGCCTCAAACTCCAGGGTTCTAAGCGCTGTCATTTCTCCGGCCGGGTTACTCAAGGCAAATCGAACAATATGGACAAGAAAACCGTTTGTGTAATAGGGTAAGCTTAGTCATGGAATGCTCGTTGGCGTCAGTCATTGACCATTGTGGATGTGGCGCAGAGCTGGTGTCGCTGGATTAACAACAGCGTTGCTTCTGTCCAAGAGCTCGCGGTACAGGATTGTGGTAGCTGCGAAGCATATGCCCGGCGATTATGATATAGAGTATGCCTCACCTTGGGCCGGAGCAAATTATATGCCGTGAGTTGGGTACACTGCCCTATAACGCGCCCTATTCTAATCCGCCTTGATAGTGTTTCAGTGCGAGGCACAAAGGCTGCGCAATGGGACAAGGATACTTGGGAACCATTAGCCAATCTTGCGCAGCATCATCCAGATGCTGGCGTGCATTTTCAAGGTATCATTGCCACCATGGAAATCTACATGCAGCTCTAGGACGTCTATTAACATACAAAGAATGCGAAATACACAGCCGATCCAAAGACGTTGGGTCTGCAACGGCGGATTGGTTTGCTGAGCTCCTATCTCCGAATCCCTGGTTCAAAGATATCCTACCAAATGTCAGTCCATAGTAGCTACCTGGTGGAACCAGCAACTGCTAACAGAGGATGATAGTTTCGCGTCCTACCCAAGGAAAACCTTGGGCCGGGAATCGATTCAGCCACAGGCTTTACCTCGGTTTGTATTAATACAGCCATTTATCTCCCATGGCTGGTCTCCCAATGTCTTAAGAATGGTGTAATCTTCAAGCGAGCGGTCTTCAAGCATATCCACGAGGCCAAACAATTCGGTCCGTTCGGAAAGGTTGATGTTGTGGTCAATTGCACTGGCCTTGGGGCATCCATACTGGGTGGCGTCGAAGATAAAACCGTTGTGCCAGCACGCGGACAGATCGTCATTGTACGTAACGATGCCGGCAAGATGATGGATTTTTCTGGAACCGACGATGGTGACGGTGATGCATGCTATATCATGACGCGAGCAGCTGGCGGAGGCACTATTCTAGGTGGTTGTTACCAGAAAGGTAATTGGGAATCCCAGGTCGACCCAAATCTAGCCGTGCGTATTATGAAGAGAGCGGTTGCGGCATGCCCTACTCTTACAAGAGGGAAGGGAATCGAGAACCTAGACATCATTCGGCATGGAGTAGGATTGAGGCCAGTACGCGAAGGAGGTACGAGAGTGGAAAAAGAGCACATTGAAGGAGTGTGGGTGGTGCACAATTACGGTGCAGGTGGTGCAGGGTACCAGTCATCCTACGGATGTGCGTCAAACGCAGTAGAGTTGGTCGAAGAGGTTTTGGTACCTGCATCCAAGCTGTAGATATGCAGATGTCGTCAACATCATATCTATAAATGATAGTGAGCATACATTACCCATCATCATGATACTACTGAGTCTCCTTGCTATCTCTCTATTTTCCTACCCAATACCGATTTACCTCGCTAAGCTCGCAATAAATCTCCTCCTGAAATAAAAACATACATACGAGCGACATACTTCTACCTATTCTCTGCGTTGTTGAAGTTCTGAAGACCTGTTTTATGTTCTACGTGAACCTTGCTCAGGACTTGTCTTGAGATAAAAGCGCCCGCGATCATTGCACATGCGCACAGACAAGTGCATAGTATCCACACGCCTCTTAGGGAATCTGAAAATGACTCCTTCATCGCTAGTTGTAGGTCTGGGGGCGAAACTTTTTCAACGAGCATAACATTCGCAGCTGCAGATGAACCAGAAAATGCATCGGCTAGGTTCTCTGGTAACCCTTGTTGGCGAAGTGTAGGGCTATGAGAATCCATCTGACTGGAGAAAAGAGCATGGCCAGCGACAATAGCGATACTCGTTGAAAGGTTCCTGATCAAGCCAAGAGTAGCCGTCGTGGAAGCAGTCTTGTGAGGGGGCACAAGCGCCTGAAGTGCGATGAGGGGTGGCTGGAAAAGGAACCCTGCACCTGTAGCAGCTACCATTTGGTATACAACAACGATGCCTCGAGCAGTTGGTACATCTAGGTTGGTGTAAAGTCCATTACCGAGAGTTTGCAGTGTCACACCAACCCATATAAGTTCCAAATATCGTCCGGTTTTGTGCACAATTAAGCCTGCAATTATCGCAACAACTGCTTGTATGAGAGTAATTGGTATGATGCGGTATCCAGATTCCAGAGGCGCAGCGCCTTTCACGGCTTGGAAGTACAACGGGAGATAGAATTCGACAGAGAAAACGGCCTAAACGAATTGTCAGCAATAGTACGGGGACCACGCACAAGAAGATTACTGAAAGAAGCACTTACCCAATCGTGAGCAAAGCCAATGATCAAAACTCCTACGTTAGACATTGATTTGAAAGCTTCCAGTGGTAAAAGTGGAAGACGGGCTTTTCTTTCGCAGAGGATGAAAATCACAGCAATCACACCTCCAGCCACGAGAAGACAAACCACTAACGGTGAGCTCCAAGCAACCATACGACCTGCAAGCATGTGACCACCAAAGTTTAGCCCTAGGAGAAAGGTGACCATAAATGCGGTCAAAGAGAGACAACCATACCAGTCTATTGCCTGTAGACCGGGTATGATCTGGGTCTTTGGGTTATGAACGTCGAGAAATACCCATAAGACGCAGAATACGACGAAGGCGATAGGCAGATTGATCCAAAAGACCCAGCGCCATGAAACGTATTCCGCGAAGATACCTCCTATAAGAGGTCCTAAGCCACCAGCAGTCGCCCACATCATCTGAAGCAGGCCTAGGTATAATGTCCTAGTCCTCATACTAAACATGTCGGATATGATAGCATATACAATCTGGATCAAGCCTCCTCCAGCAGCGCCTTGGAGAGATCGACCGACGATAAGCATCTCCATAGACTTTGCGACCGCGCATATGATTGAGAATGCAAAGTAAAGCGCAACAGCAGTGAGCAAAATAACTTTTCTGCCCCAGATGTCAGATAGCTTTGACCATATCGGGGCTGCAACTGCGTTTGCAAGAAGGTAGGCAGCGCCAATCCAAGCATATCCAGATGCTGATTTCAAATCAGTACTGATGGTGGGAATCGTCGTTCCGACTACTGTCTGGTTCAAGGCCGCGAGGAATACTGCAGCGCAAAGGCCAACCATTATCGCGAAAGTCCGAAGCCGGCTACGTGAGGTTCCGGGCGCCGTCGTAGCAGGCTGAGGTTTAGCATCGAATGGCTCGATGATGGTAACATCTTCGAGCCGAGGAGTTGGCGTAGTGGAAGTCGTCGGGCTTCCCATATCGGGTTTTGTCAATGTAAATCGCGCTCGTGATGTCGAATTGCATGCAAGGCGTAGAGGACGCGGGGACCTTTCTCGGAACAATGAGGTTGACAATGTAAGGAGACCCTGTCAGAAGGATTTGACTATGTGAGAAAAGTGATGCAAAAAGATGCAGTCGTGCCGTAATTTCGATACGTCGGCAACGGGCCGCTTGAGCACAACCTCTCATGGTGTGGATCAGCTTGGCAGCAAAACGCTGATTGGTTGTTGTCTGGGCAGCTGACATTCCCTCGGTTTGGCAGCTTAGGAATAATTTTCGTGAATGGGGACTTTGAACGTCTGAGTGAAGTCCAGTCGGGTTCTGTGGGTGTACGCAATGGTCATTAATCTGACTGTGACGTGTAAAATCCGTCTGGGCTACCTGTCGGTTGGGTTGAGTAAGATCGCGCCATAGCTGAGATTATTACAAGGGGGTGTCATAAACGGATCACTAGCAGCCCACTAGACCAGGGTTATAGAAAGTTATTAAATCTAACTAGATTAAATTTAGTTAACATAAATAACTTAGTATAGTATATACCTACTTTCTATATAAAGTATTACTTAACAGTATTTATTTATATTATTAGTATACTTTTAAATATTCTATAAAGTAATTTTAGCCTACTCATTTTTAATAGTTAAGTCTGTGTGTATAGGATTGCACTAGCAGTCCGTTCATGATACACCCTTGTACCCCCTTGTACACTCTTGCGATTTACGCGTCATCTTGATGGAGATCTATTGCTAGAATGGCCCGTTCGGTTTGTCCGGCGCAGACCCACAACACATAGTCAGACGCATATATGCGTGGGGTAGGGTGGTTTCACTATAATCCCAGTGACAAGTTTAGGATCCTTTACCTCTAGGGCGTCAAACTGCCAAGAATATGTCAGGGAGAACAGCCTCATACTGATTGACTGTGGGACATAAACGTGGTTCCAAATTGGGTGCCAAGCAAGGTAAAATGCGTCAGTGCTTAACTCGCACGAAATGTAAAGCACTTAATAGGCACACCGTGCATAACCATGACTAACAGAAATACAGGCTGGACCGTGAGAAGGCACCGAGTAGAGGTATAATTGCACATCTAATAAAGCCAAGGCCAGGCATTCATGTTAGGTGGATACTCTGCAACACCAACCAAGGCCAAGCGTTCATACATGTGGATACTCTACATGCACACTGCTGCCTGAATCACTCGCAGGATCAATTATCACCAAGCTAGGTGCGGCTCAACATGCGTACGTAGACTAGAACTGAAGTCAGAAGCTGTGGGGTCTAAGGGACGAATGTTGCCAAGTAGGATAATTCTACAAGGATTGGAACAAGACGTCTATGCACTCTTTCGCGTTCTTGTAGATCTACTACATGTAGTATTATTCTGCAGGTATCACGCAATGACAAATTTAAGGCGGTTTGGTGATTACATTTCGAACCACCGTTACCATACGGTATCTCCAATTCCGAATCCATTTCGACCTTTAGACAATAGAAGGTTATAAATGACAAGTAGACAACTCGAGAATTTAGTTTCAGCTAACATCAATCTCAAGAAGCAATGCCACACACTACCACCCACGAGCAGTCGATTCCGGAAGGGCAAACTTTGCAAGGTCAAATCTCTCACTTGGGTCACCAGGGCTAAGCTAAACTAATAATAGCCTTACCAAGCGGTCGTAGCGATGCCGACAGGAAACCTGTTAGGTTCTTGCTTATTGGCGTTGGTCCACATGCCAAACGGACCTATATCCCTCACCTGAAAGCGTTGGAACAGGAAGGTCGAGCAACGCTTCTCGCTGCCGTCGATGTACAAGAGAACGAGCAGTCTATTACCGAATATCAACAAAAGACGTGTCCGAATGTCGAATTACACTTTGTTCCATTCTTCACGACTGAGATGCCAACCTATGTAGCGCTGAAGTTGTCTCAACTCACTAAACGTCTCGATGTATCATTCGTTATCATAGCCACGGAGCCTCTAGCTCATACAGCGTATGGTCTATGGGCGCTCTCGGCAGGCTTGAATATCATCATGGACAAACCGGTTTCCACGCGCAAGAACGTTTGCACAAGCATCGACGAAGCCTATGGGATAGCAGACGACTACAATATCTTGTTGGATGCATATCTGAACCTCCAACGATACAAGGAGACGTGTTTCCTTGTGAACACCCACAGGAGATACCATCCAGGATTTCAGTTCACTTTGCAGAAGATAACTGATATCCAGAACAAGACCGGCTGTCCTGTAACAAATATCAACACCACCCACTGTGATGGGCAATGGCGCATGCCGACAGAGATTGTCGACCAGAGATACCATACGTACAACATGGGGTATGGGAAGGTCTCGCACAGCGGATACCATTTTCTCGACACCGTCTACCAATTTTTCAAAGCTGGCTTCACTCAACAAAAAAGACCAGATCAGATCGAGGTTGTTAGCAGTTTCGTTCAGCCAAACGGCTTCCTAATGCAGCTCACTACCAGCGATTACCAGAAGCTTTTTGGGCTAGATGAGTATGGGAAGTCCTGCAAGTATTCAGACGACGAGTTGAAAGCTCTTTATGCTTCTTTCGGGGAGATCGATGCTTCGATTCAAATCACCTTCTTGCGGGAAGGTGAAGCTATTGCCCTTGCTCAAATCAATCTTCAACACAACGGTTTCGCCAGGCGCCACTGGCTTCTCCCACCATTGGACCTCTATAAAGGGAACGGTCGAGTGAAGCATGAGCTTCATGAAATAAAGAGCGGTCCGTTCCAAACGATCGCAATCAACTCGAAGCAGGCCAATGACAAACATGATCGGTCACTCCCTAGTGACGCAAAGCTCGGTAGCGACAATCATTTTGAGATACAAGTCTTCCGGAACTGTGACATGCTCGCGGAGGCTGATCCCCTACGGACTTTCACAGTAAGTGACATCGATGAAGAGTTCCGCTCAAAGACGCCGGGTCTGTTGTCGGAGAACGTGAAGCGCCACATCCTGGAAGAAGCTATCGATTACACCGAAGGTACCAAAGCCCTGGATGACCTGCGCTCCAACTTGGCAGATCACAGCGTGCCTTGCCATATCATGAGTGCGATTTACATCTCCCATATTCGTAGAAAGGCGGGGTTCAGCCCAATTGTGAATGTGAATATTGACTATCGAGATGGTATGTTCCCCAAAGCTCTCCTTAGCGAGAAATACTAATAGTCCCGTGAAAAGACACCATACCTGACGCCAGTATCGCGAGAGAACAATCCCCCAATTCTTCCAGCGTTTCACTTACTACGGTTGATCCGATGCTGAAAGGGGTTGACTACTCGCCAATGAGGAGTCTTGGATTAATTGCAAAAAGATAGCGCGGGATAGTACATATGCCTCATAATGTACCTTTCTGCTTTCAACCCTTCTCAATTCAACAAACCCTAGATATTACCTAAAAATTCAACCAGTAAAAGTATTAACGCATCTTGAACTGCTCGTCCCTCAACCGACTAGATTTCTATAATTGAATGGCTTCTCCATCCAGAAAACTATGGACATAGCAGTACCCAACTAGACGATAATAGTCGCCATACCTTCTTAATACGGATGGTACACGGGATCCAAACAAAATGATCACTATTCGTTGAGAATGTAAAAACAGCCTGCTTCTATAGGCATTTTTACAGAGATTGAAGAAGCGCTCTCCATCTCCCGATGTGGAATGAGCGTTGAGCTGGTCTATGACCTGTTCGAGATATGGGCACCAGAAACTCGTAGGAAATCCACGAACAAACGGATGATTCGGATATTCACAACGTTTCCCTTGACCATAACATTTCGTACACACATAATAGTCTCCGTCTCTACAAACCTCGCACGTAAAAACCTCTGGAAGTCTGGTTACCATACTTTTGCTCTCCATCATGACTCCAGTGCATCGGTCGCACCATGAGCCGGTCACAGGTATGTATATATCGTGTGTATGGTGCTGGAGTAGGGGCAAAAGGTCGGAAGCACGTTTAGCTGCGATCTTATCGTTAGGTATGGATTGCTGTTTGTAGTAGCCTGCGTGCATATACAATGCGCATATACTAATTAGACACGACGCAGCAGTAGATCTGCAGTGGGTCGCCAACCTATAGGTGACATTCGCGAGTGATTTGGCAATAAGTGAAAGCGACTAGTGCTCAGCAGACGATGTTCACAGAAGATATGCCGGAAAACGAATCAAGAGAAGTGATACGGAGTTCCGATGGTGCTTGTTTGTGGTCAAAACAGCATATGATAAAAAAGAAATGCAATCAAACAAGAAGGGTGTATCATGTTGCGCTAGACGAGGTCGAATCAGGACAAGCTGTTTTTGAAACGCTAAAATGGTTCGTGCGCAGGGCAGGCTCGTGACTAATGAAGTGCTGCCTAGGTGCGCGTGTTCCAGCACTGCCTGCCACGCCTGCCACGCCTGCCACGCTTGAACTCTATGCCCATGTTCACAGCCTAAAAAATGCGGCCCGCTTTTCGCATTGTATCAGTCAATCTGTTGACGTCATGAAAGCGATTCAACTACTGTCAATCTTAGGTCGTTCATGAGAAGGAAGAACGACTAGGTCTTTCAAAATGTGGATTCGGGTGCAAAACACGGCACAGTCCGGATTATGTTCGCGACACTTACACAACCAGGATACGACCCACTTTAATATGAAAGTTTGCTGACGCGCTTTGAATAACAATAAACGAATGGCTTTCCTTTTCGTTCCTATATATCTCGCACTTTGTTAATTGTCGATCTTCAGTTCAAATCTACTACTCTATGTCAGCTATTACAGAGTCACTCGAGGATTACTCTATCTACATTTTTCTTAACCTGCGTGGCGCGCAGCCGGGCTTTCATTGGGGAATCTTCGTTCCCACGAACCAGCCTCATGGTGAAGTATGGCATGCCGTTAATCGGACCGGGGGTTGGTTTTTAGAGAATGAGATGACGGTTGGAATTCCAGACTCCATGAGCCTATGCCTTGTTCTGAAATTAGCTACTGCCACAAGCCAAAACTGGGCGACACTTCGGACCACATTGTCAAACGTACCTAGCAGTGGTCAACCATCGCCCAACACAAGAGAGGCGTTCACATGCAGAGTATGGGTCAAAGATGCCATAGCGGAACTCCATAATGCTGGTGTTATACGGCTTACTAAAGCTATCCAAAGTATCGAACAGATCGCTATTGAGACAGCTGAGGGCAATCGAGCTTCAGTCGAACAAGGAACTGGCGCTGCTCTTGTTTTGAATCGTACAGGATTCTCAGTCACACCTTGATGCACCATTGCAAATTCGCTCACAATGGTAAAGAATTGTTGAGGGATTCAACGAGATGGAAGCCACCAGCAGAAGGCTGTGCTGGAATCATTCACGCTAAAGCTTGCTCGATATTTTATGGTCGTACTACGTCAACATGTATTTTCAACTCTTATGAGAACATTTCCGGGGCTTCGTAAAGGAATCCCTATCGACGAGGCCTGTCTTCTTAGTTGGAATGTGTTGTCCTATCCACAATTTAAAACCTACGACACTAGAGTTTTATACAACCACTAAATACCTTTCTTCCAGAGCATATCAATGTTTCCGCTTTTCAAGTGTCAACCAAAGTGGCTGTTTCTCGACCACCATCACCATCCTTAGGTTTTCCCATGTGAATGGCTTTTCCTTCGTCATTGATAGTTGAAAATGCCACAGCAACTTGGCCACCAGAATCCTCATCTCTGCCCACGCCAAAGGCTTTCCAAAACAGCTGGTCGGGCCTACACTAAAGGGTTGACTCGCCGACAAATTATCATTGGCATACTCCATAGGGCGCTGCTGCGATGGAAGCCATCTCTCAGGTGCGAAAGTCCAAGCATTTTTGAAGTATTTCTCAGAGTGTAGAAGGACGTGAGGCCGAATCGAGATAGCAGTCTAGACTCGTATATCAGCGTATAATTTGACAATAGCCGAAGACGTAAGCTTACTCCCCCTGGAACGAATTGCCCTACATAGATATCGCCTTTCTCAGGCACAATCCGAGGTAAACCTCCTGGCACAGCGTAACATAGCCGAAGACTCTCATTCAACGCTGCATCAAGGTACTCGAGATCTCTCGTAGATTCCACGGTAATGTTGTCATTGGAGGTGAATCTCTGCTTCAACTCTGACCATAACTTATCCTGCACAGTGGGGTCTGATGCTAATCTATAAAAGCACCCTACCATTGTTGTAGCAGTGGTTTCAGATCCTGCAACCAGTATCATAGCGAAGGTAGACTGTATCTCTCCTAAGGACATCTTATCAGAGGAAGTCTCCATCTCTCTAAGAAACGGAGAGAGAAAATCAGGACTATTTGTCTTAAGTTCCAAACGTTGGCGGATTTTTCTGTTCGTGAACTCTGTGTGTTGTTTTTGCTGTTCACGAATACTTTTTGGAATCAAGTTCTGTAGCACAAACCAACCGCCGGGAAAGAATCGTGCAGCAGCTGCGAATATCATCCCCTTAAAGAACATGTATAGTGTTCTCACCTAAGGGTGATAGGAGCTCTGGTCAAGACAATGGAACGACTCGCCCATTGCAAGATCCCCAATGATGTCCATAGTATAGAAGTTAGTCCAATCGAGGATGTTGATCACTGTAGCCTCCATTTTGCTCGCATGCTCATCGCAAATTGTCATGAGGCAATCAATGACTAAGTTGGCATATTTCTCGGGTACAGGAGCTTGTTCTCGTAACGATTGCGCGTTGAAGGATGGAGAAAGAAGTCTTCGCATGCGAGCACGAACATGAATATCCGGGGTCGTCACAATGTTTGGGGGCATATCTTCTGGAGCTTCTTGTCATTAGCAAGATCTCAAGTATCAAGCTTAGGCGTATTGCCGGCCTACCCATATACCATATGGTATCTTTCTTAGCCTCTAGATGGCCTTGTCGGTGCATGTATATGTCTTTCCATGCTTCTTTGGTTGCGAATGAAAGCTCATTAGGTGCTAGGCAGATGATAGGACCGTGCTTCTCATGTAGTCGCAGCATTTCACTGTTCAACGTACCGCGCAGGAGGGACGCAACGTACGGTATCCGACTAGCGGCCCATAAACGAGGCCCTGGAAACTTAGAAAGTGGGTGAAACCACACTCTTCTAATGCATATCCAAACCGCACTCTAAAACACATTATGAGCAATCATATAAAATCAGATCCCCTTGGAGTGGCTAGTGCACACTTACGGCCACAAGAATGGTTGCGGTAGTTAGGATCAGCATCGGCCAGTGGCAACGCGGCGTGTAGATCGCCATCACAGATGGACCTCCAAGGTGGCTATTGATCGCTAGAACGTTAGCATTCGACCCAACTTCACCACATAAAGTGAGAGAAATATAGCACCGACGATTATTTAGGGTAATACTGGTCAGGTCGCACGGCAAACAGGTCAGCGGGCGCTCGGACCTAACAGGTCACTGGTAAGCTTAGCTGTCGAAATCGGACTGCACCGTTATGATCGCTGCAACGCGCATTGGAGTTTGAAACAATGTCTCACCGTATATTACGTGTAAGAGAATTGCTGTGCTGTTCGTGAATGATGCAGCAAGGCAGGAGCTGCTGCCTTAAGCTGCTTCGGTTACCTTGCACTGTGCCGCACGGCAGACCTTGGAAGCCATTGTTCCGCGACTCCAAAGTATACCATGCCACGTCACTCGCGGAAGAAAATTGATACGAAGCCGGTCCCCCTTGTCCCGCTTAATATTCTGCTCTACGTCATCGCCTTGGTCACCTTCTTCTTCCTTGTCTTTATCACATGGTCTTTCTCGGTGCGTAAGACCTTCAACTTCGCCCAAACGACTTTTGAGGATTTTTACACGATCTATGGCCACGCGCCTGGACAGAAATATCCCCACCATGACCAGATAACAACAAGAAGAAGGGGTAGGCATGTTTATTACTACCTCGATTGAGAAGCGACCTATATACATGGCTGTAGTCATTATTATAGTTAGCACAAGATCCGATAAGGTCAATCTCTACGTCGTGAATCTACCGATTGTGTGAGGTAGAGATGGTATCTGTACCCAAGCCCTAGCATTAAAACCCCAACTTCCAATTAAAATCAGTAATCTCCATTTCGGTCTACCAGTGCTTGTACTCACCAGGTTCTACTGCGCCTCACATAGTATGCTCCTTAAATCCAGGTACGTCAGTTCGTTGGTGGGTGACCTTAGGCTCAATACCTACCATAGCCCCACGCATTTAGCGAGGTGTTTTCGCCTTATCGACCTGGGAACTGGAGACGCATTATCCCAGAGCTTTTAGACGGTGAAGGATCTTCTTCCTCCAGCCAGCCGGGGCCTTGCATCGAAGTCTCAGGTCCTGTGTGGCCCTCGGGCCGGGCTACTCATAGTTTTGCTTGCACGTTTGCTCTAGACGACTGTGGTGGAGCTTGTATAGCAAAAGCTCACGAGATTTCAAAATTCGAAGGTATACAGAGGGCTAAATATCACTCATAATCTCTAAACCTAATGAACTAGAGGACAATGAGATTTTTATTTCTCCGTAAGATTCTCTCAAACTATCATGCTACACGAGCTGCAGTGTATTGATGAGGGAAATTACCTGTTAGTTCTCAGCTAGACTGGGAATGACCTTGGAGACGCGAGTTTCTACAGTGAGACGTCCCTCTTCCAGAACGAAGCGGCCGTTTCCAACCCAGTGGCAATTTTCCAAGTCTTTTAGCTCGGCGTGCCCAGTCTCAAAGCTATGGGTCGTAGCTACGTCACTAACTTAGCTTGAGATGTCCAAGTGTGAACTTCCTAGATAGTTTTCACAGAAAAGAATGCGTTGTACTCACTTGAGGCACCAAAAGCGGTTGTTTTAGCCTCGGGACTGAAAGCAAGAACCTTTCCCACTTCCTCATTGATAGTGAAAACTCCGGTGTAGTAAAATGTGAAAGGCGTGCCATCTGTATTCCTACGAAGCTTAGTACAGCTTCTGAACGTCAGGCGGTGGCGGCATACTTGGCAACCCCCTTGAAGTTGAGGCGGGCATGGGTGTTGTCCGGATCTAAATACAGCCAGTCTGCACCGAATACAATATGCGCATCTAGCTCAGGCTTAAAGCTCGGTACACTTTTAATGGTTCCGGTAGAGGCTTGCTACGCTAATGTGAGAAGCGAGCGAAGATCTTAGGATCAATATACGCACAAAATGCATTAATCTGGAACCACTTGAGCCTTCACCTGCATTACTGTTTAGTATATATTCGGCTTACGACTGTTGGACTAGATCTTACCAATTGCACTCCCCTCACCAACGTTCACCTACACGAAGCCTTGATCAGTACCAGGACCTAATGTAAAGAAAATTTACCATGACATACCTTGAAAACAAAGGCTGGCTGTAGACTCGGGAATCCCATCTCAACGCTCATTTCACTACAAGGAGGGGTTTTGTTATAAGTGATACACTGACTTTTAGATGCTGCAAGTGGACTACGACTAAGGTGTGCAGACTGGAACTCTTATATTCTTTTGCATGGTTACCTCCGCAATGATAAAGCCGATATTCAAGGAAGCAGCCGTGAGTCGGAATTACAGACGCTCCGACCTGCGTTCCGATCCAGAAGCTTCGTGGTTGCAGCCCCGTACCGTTCCGAAGATCGCTTCCCAATCCGGAAGCTCCGCGATTCGCAGCTCCGCACCTTTCCGACCACAACGCGCGATGGATTCGGTGTGACTTCCTTCGGACCACGCTAGTTTCGAGTCAATCCAGATCCTTTCACTAGAGGATACAATCAACTGCTATCGAATGCAAACAGCCGTTCAGAGTCATCGTAGTCGGGGCCGGAATTGCAGGACTCACGCTTTCAAATGCGCTTCATTATGCACGTATAGACCATGGTGTCCTCGAATAACATCGACAAATCTTTTTCCTTCAGGCGCTAGCATTGGGGTGTGCTGGCGAACACGAAATTCAAGCAGATTTCCGAACTGGAAGCAACGTTTTCACCTTTGTCGACTTTCAGTTAGGCACTTTCCGCTCTCTAGGCGGTGTGCTAATGATCGGCTGTTTGTCTTTCATATATATATGACGACATTGGGAATGAAAGTATCATCTGCGGTATCGACTATCCCTCAGCGGATGGAGTGAGCCTTACAACCATGGCAAGTAGTATAAACGAGCTGTGCATCGAACGTACCGCTCCATGCGACTTTCTCGCCGACGAAATCTATCTAAACCATATCTGGAACTATCATTCACAGCTGAGGCCTGGTGCAGACACACATTTTAAAAAGATAGTGCGCAAAGCCAATGATGCCCTCGTTGAAGCTCTGAATGCTTAATCCAGCAGGATTTTGACTATCCAAGCCGCAGGTTCCCCAAAGACACGTACCACAAAATCTACTCAGTATTTGAAGGCAACAGATTCCTTAGGGGATATGTCCCAGGTGCTTCGCTCAAATTGAACCATATCATCAAAGTCTCAGAATCGATTCATGCTGGGATATCATACTAGTCGCCAGCTGAGAAGCCTTTCTCTCATGTTGTGGGGAACACTTTTGATCCAATTCCAGACAAAGCGACCAGTTCGATGCAGGTTTCCACCAAAAACAAGGAGGCTGATGTGTCAGATGGTTCTATGTGATAAGTCAGCGTGGTCTCGCTATATACTTTGATCCTTGAGGTGACTTCTTTGAATCTCTTCTAATGAGGCTACTGACTCATAGGGCTGACCAAAGTCTGCTGTATGATCCAAGTTCCGATGCGCTTTTCATTTCTGCGAGGTAGCATTTCCACTATAACATTCATCTTACCATTTAGAAGATATCACATCGAAAAATCTATCACTTTCTACGAATTATGGTCGGAAGCCTCTCTTAGTGTTACCATTGTCAGTAAAATTACAGTGTAGCATATACAACTTAAGTCAACTTCATGAACACGTCGAAGGATTAATAATAAGCTAACGCCTCTGCGAAGGCTACTAGAAAGTGTACACTAGTATTGAAACTATCATTCGGATATGCTAATTGGTAAATGTGGGGAACGGTTAGGGAAATCCCAGCCTCTGAGGACCGCTCGTCTAAGACGTGTCAGCTGTTCGCCAAGCCCGTCAAACCGGGAATAGCTGCGAATAACGTGGCTAAACCGAGTGAAGATCAGGCCCTGCTCAGCTGAATTCCCGCATTGAGCGTGTTAGTGACGTATTTTGTTAGGCAACCAACAATTATTTATACACGAGATCGTCTCCTTTGTGTCTGACTTTAGCTTAGGCTGTCAATTGAGCAGGCTCTCAATCAACCTACCGTGCATGTTTCAACGCAGCTAATCTTATCGATCTTGACCATGTCAATTCATTTGCTCGACACCAAGCCAACTTGTTATACGGCTTGGTGTGAAACTAATCTAGCTTAGGACCACATGCATGCATTGGTCCCACCTTTGCGCTCTTCACACATCGAATGGTGATCATCGATTTGAGGTCCCAGTATTTGGCTCCAGATTCTCAATGTTCAACAGTTCGGGCCACCAAAAGCGATATCACTATAAAGATGCTCAGCCGGTCCTTCTTGATTTTCCTTGTCCATAGTCATTTCTAAGTAACTCATGCGGGCTGCATCCGCATTGTTCCTGTATGGGTCGAAAGCGAAGATTTGGAGACAATTCTAAGCAGGTGGCCCACTAGCACTCGAACCCAATCGGAAGGTGGAAGGGCACTATTACACAGACGGCTTTGCCGAGCTTCATCAAGTCGTAGCATAGCTGGCTTCTCGTTAAGTCTGACCGATGTTCAGTCAGCAGTTATGAAATGAGCACTTAGGCGCCCGAATATCAGTCCCTGACTTTAGGCAAGCTTAGCCGCCGTAGAAGAAGTCAGTGTAAGCTTAGAGATGTGCAAGAGTCCGCATAATCAACAGTGGACGAAGTGCGACATTGCACGTCATAGTGGAGGCTCAGGCACGCTGTCGAACAACAATACGCAAAGGACAAACGAGCAGTGTAACGAGCCTGCAGTATAAGAAGGTGCAGAAGGCCAGGAGAGAAATACCATCACACGACAACTACTCAACAATTTCTACACAGAGCAAATTCACCACACCTTCATCAACTTCTTGAATATATAACAAGTCGCGCCATCAACATGTATTTCTCTGCTGCCATCCTTGCTGCGTCCTTGTCCGGCTTCACTGTTGCCATCTGCCCTGGCTTCAACTACGGCATTGGCAACCAGCAGAAGCTCGGACATGGAATCAGCAGATGGAGCGTCTATGACGCCAATTGCAAGGTTACCGATAGCTTGACAACCAACAAAAATCCATGCACGCAAGGCAAGTTCGGATGCACGCCTTCACCGATCAAGTTTAACAAATACACAACCAATTCTGGCACAGTGTAGGTCCCGAACGATGAAACGCTCGACAGCTTTGATAATACTGACCGCGCGATATAGTTACAAGTGCCGCACCGATTCTCGCTCTGGTAAATGCGGTAATGATGTTATCTCTGTTTGCGTAAGTTTTTCTGGTAAGGGTCTGTTAGGCTATTTGTTGATGACCTTTTCACAGTGCCGAAACGACGGAAACTAGAGTACCATCGTAGCTGATTTCCTTACTCACGGTCAAGTTTGCAGACGAATGCTTGGATTACGGTACGCTATCGGAGGATGTGAGCGCGGTTGTTTACTGTCCTGATTTGGCACATGCACATACATATACACATTCCTTTAACAGTATCCTTATATAGTGGAATATTCTAAAATATTACAGCTATTCTTCATATGTTGATGTTGGCATGACATTTTACCCAGTCTAGGCAATCAAGTATCTTCAATACATACTGTGCAAAGTATACTTAGTACACACATATAATAGTACTTGATATCAACAATCTCTTATCACAAATGGCCAAACCTGTAAGCATCGACTAAAAGTAAGGGCAGTTCGCGTGCCTCTGTTACATATGATGTTTTTAATCAGTAGCTGACTCATTCAGATGACGGTACCGTACCACTCACCCCGGACGATCTCCTGTCTCTCGCCAGCGACAATGGCAGCGAATAAAGTGGTGATAAAACACTCTTGGATGACGTCATTCTAAACAACGTGGCATTTGGTAAGTCCTTCCAGATCAATGGCACGTCGGGCGATGATATATGGAAAAATATTGACCGACTTGAAATTCGAGATAATGTCGCGAACGATCAAGCCGTGCAGATCAACTACCGCATACGCCTCGAGGCTTTCCAGACTGTTATGTCAGCACGTCAAAAGAACATCAGGACAACATCCTCGTAGGCTGCTCAGAATTGACGCGATAGTGCACAATATGAACTGGATAGTGACTTTTTCGGACAGCGAGTAGCACGATTTACGTTGGTGTGAATAATCAACAACCTGTACCTTGGCTACAAAATTGTCAAAACGTAGTCGAATCTATGATACTACCAGTAACGGCCCTCAATACTTGTTTACTGATCCTGTGCCCAATGACAGACTCTCAGCATCACGACTCAGACTTGTCGTTAGATCTAATGCCTTATTCTCCTCTGATAACACATCGGACTTCTGTCTCTCTCTCACTAGCCCTTTCAGTGAATCACTCTCGTCCTTCACATCGCTCCTCTCAGGGCCTATATGGAAGTCACCGTCCGTCGTGACCATTGTATCGAGAGGGTAACAGTCGGGGGTTTTACCACGAGTGCGCTTAGAACCAATTGAAAGCACATGTGGGTGGCTAGTCCTATTGCCATCGATGCTGCTCTTGTTGAAGCCAGCTATCTTGGCAAGTTGTGAAAGCACAGGACGCATCATTGGTAAGCTGCAGTTGATGATCCCCAACAAAGGCTCAAGTATGGATAGTATGCGTACTGATCCGTAGTCGTGGGTGACATCTTCCAGGTCAGCGTTCGCTATTTCGATTGTGCGCATGAGAGTGATGACACAGATTCTGAAAGACACGGTCAGAAAGAAGCAGCTTGATCTCTAGGGAATATACTGACCCAAATCCCATTCCAAACAAAAAGATAAGAGGGAGCTTCTTTGACCATGGCATATGGAGGTTCCACAAGAATGGCATTGGCATTGCAACTAGTACGACGTCCGAAACGAGGTTTTGCACGCCATTCCACAAGTAGAAGCGCTGTCTATCATCGCAGTGTCCACCTTCGATTGTTTGGTCCCAATAATATGCAAAAGGGCGGCATATGAGCCCTGCGCCAATGTAGTTTGCGATTAGATATGCGACATTCACACCTAGGAATGCATAGCAGATTCGGGTAAACGTTCGAGACGGGAAGAGCCGAATGTACATCAGGATCATTGAAATCCTGACGAGAGTGTTACTAGTGGTCCAAGTGTAGATTCCGGCCAGCATTCCCTATTGGAGATATGGTGAGCTCGAGCCGACACATCAGTTTTTCGGAGCGGCTCACCTTTGAAAACCTGCTGATTTGCTCAGGAGTCAGCTTTTGAGTTGGCAGCCCAAGTCCCTGGACGACGGCTACATCTAGGTCAGTATAGATTCGAATGATCAATTCTCTCAGATTGTCTAACTGTCAATTGTTGATGCCACCAGGGCCAACGCCACAACCTGATCCGAGTCAGTGCCGAGAATGAACCTTGACGTCGTGAAATTACCAAAGCGATTATGCACGTATAATCGCTTGCGTCCAGTGATGCCTTTTGGAGGTTCCTCGCCCAGATCCTCAAGAGGACAGCGACGACAGCGAACAGTCCTCCAATCGCGCCGACAACGACAGCAGATATGCCGATAGGATTGTGGGGTGCAATGAGAGTCATGTCTTTGGAGAGTGGTGAGGCTCAATATCTCCAGAAGCCTTCTTGGGCGTGCAGGACACCGTCTCAATATTCGTAAACCTGGACTGCAGAGCTGAACCGCATCAAGAACTAGGCTTACCGTTCGGATCAGTTTGCCTACCGTCGCAAAACGGCGATTATAGGCTTTCGCTTGCCCATCGCGTCGGTAAATGTGGATCAATAAGCAGTCTTGGTCCGCATTACTGTCGTACAGCGTATGTTCTAGGATCTTCGCCACCAATCAGCTACATGCCCGCATCAGCCTGATTGATTGAGTGCACACCTCTGCATGATTGACCGCCTCAGCTTTCTTGTCAGTTTTGACGTGGCCTATGCTATGCCAAAACATTATCTCTAGGGAACCCAATATTGAGATACCCTATCAGCCTTGTTGAGTAGATATCTGATCGACATCAATGTGCTTCCATACGCGTTCACATAACACCTATTTGGGTATGTCCCACTTATCTAAATGCATAGTGGAGCAAGCTGGTGTGTTCTATATATCCCTCAACGTGTACCGTAAGAGACCTTCGCTTCGTCACATGTTGGCCCCAGCACAACAGCCCCAGCACGATAGCCCCAGCACAACTTAAGGCGTTGGGTATGCTTCTTGATCCCAGCAGTGTAACATACTGTGGCGTCTAAACATGTATAGTACTTGTCTTGATCTTCACAGTGCGTTACTCCACTACAACATTCGTGGTCGGATCGCCAAGAGTATCGTAGTGGCTTTCCAACCAATGCTTAAGGTCAATAGCAAGAAAACGGAGATTGCTACCCCATTGTAGCGCATGTCTGGGTTTTTAATATTTGAAAGAATGGGATGTTCATGTAACTCTGCCTTGTTGATACAGAGGGCTAGCCGCAGCAAAATAGCCAACACAAATGGGTGATTGCAGGGGAATTTTGATTTAGGTTATACATCGCCACTACTACGCTGCTATTTAATTAATCCACCATCGCTATCTATCGGTTACACAATTATAATGAGGCCGTCAAAAATTTAACCCGCTATTTACTAACTGAAATTGCTTCAAAGAAGCAGAAAGTGGGCCAGGACAAGATCAATCACATATACGCATAGTGGTACTGTGAAAGATACAATAGATGTAACTACGTCACATAGTTTCTATAAGGC